>PVKZ01003906.1:0-92396 GCA_004027375.1 Macroglossus sobrinus | reverse complement strand
GTTCCTCAGTTGTGTTGTATTAGTTGAGCTGTTTGCACTGAATAGTTTTCTTCTTTACTGTACCCCAAAAGTGGGGAGTCCTGTTGGTGTTGAGTTGACACCAATGACCAATGACTGTGCTTAGTTCAAAGAGAGACCCTACTTGGGTTAATATGTGTGAAGGAGAGTGAGGGCCTCCCCAAGGGCCTCAAAATACAGGAATTAATTAGAAACTTGTCAAGGGTTGCAATAAAAAGTTTTATTGAATGTTCAGTTTTGTGTGGTTGAGTGTTTATTCAGCTTGGAAAGAAGGGGGGAGGTTTTTTTGGTAAACATTCTCTGTATGTCCCTGCCAGGCACCAGGTTGCAGAGGTAATAGCTGGCAGGCACCACTTGCTAGAAACTGTCCTAAGCTCTTTCCAATGCAGCTGCTGTTTTTGTTTTCATTTTACAGGTGATAAAACTGAAGCACAGAGAGGTTAGGCAACTTGGCCATGGTCACAGTTTGTAAGTGGTAGCATTCAAATCCATGTAATCTGGCTCTAGAAATTATGCTCCTAACCCGTGTCCTATGTTTCCATGCCTCAAAGATGAATAAAAAGCAGTTTCTGAGAGACACAGTCCAATGGTTACCAACACATAGTGGTAATTTTCTGTCAGGTGTCTTGCACATTATCTGACTTAATCCTCATAATGAGACTGCGGAGAGACCCTGAGCACCTTACATGCCATGTTAGGTGAAATAAATGGCGTGCACAAAAGGAAAGTACAGTTGGCCGTCCACATCCGTGGGGTTCGCCTTCCGGGTGGGAATCAGATGCCGAGGGCCAACGCTATTCACTGTTCTCCATTTTATGTGAGACTTGAGCATCTGCAGAGGTGGCTATCTGTGGGGGCCCTGGACCCGTCTCTCTCAGATACTGAGGGATGAATGGAAACGGGTAGGGGAAGGCGGGCGTACCCGGTTGCCATTTTAAATGGGCCGCAGAAAGTCTCACTGAGGTTACGTTTCGGCGAAGGGACTTCGGCTTCCACACCGAGGGCAATAGGGAGCCACGGTAGCTGAGTAAAGGAGGGCAGTGAGCACAATGACCGTGTAGACTAATCTTTTTGGCCCCGGTGGGGAGAAGAGACTAGGGGGACAAGAGTAGGAGCAGGTCGACCTGGGCAAAGATGGCGGCGCCATCTTTGAGTGCGAAATGGCGGAATTCGCTGTGGAGATAGAGTTCATGGAGGATGCTGATGAGTTGGATTTGTGGGGTGTGAGAGTAACTCGGAGTAACAGCAACGTGTGTTGGACTGGTGAAGCTGCCGTGAACTGGGACGGGGTGGCAGCGAGGGGAGTCGCTTAGGGGTGCGGCGGGGAGCTGTGCCCTGGCACACGGTGAAGGGGCTCCACAGACCCCTTTCCTTCAGAACGCTTCTCTTCGTTTGGTGATCGTGTAAATGTTTTTGAAATGTCTGATCGCCTCCACAACAACAGAGTTGGGCATAGAGACCTTGATAAATGTTTGCTTAACGTTCCCATGAACCAACAAGCCTGCTCTCTTTACTTTTAGTCAACTAGTGGGTAAATGGTCTTTATTGGGGAAGGGCCTGGTCACGATCGCGCCTCAGGAAGTCGCTACCACGGAAGCGACCAGCGGAGAGATTCCGCCGGGAGAGGCTTGGTGCGCACGCGCGCCCGGGCATGTCCGCCGTGGCTAGTGACACTGGCCGCGGAGCCTTGTGACGCAGCTGCGCGCGGGGACCGGGAGTGGCCACCCGGCGCCCGGCCCGCCCTCTTCAGCTGCCGCCGCGGGAATGGAAACATCACCCCCACGTGCCGGAAACCAGATCTCGACGATGACGGCGCGCCACTCCGTGTCGTACCGTACGGAGCCCCAGCAGGTGTCATCGCGAGAACAGCTCGCAGAAATGGCCGCGTCCAGTCAAGGTAAGGACGGGCACGCGCGCCGCCGCCGCCGGCGCGGCGGGGAGCCGCCTTCCGGGGCCGCGGAAGGGGACGGGCTCAGGGCCTGCCAGGCCCGGCAGAGGTCCCCAGGGAGCCCACGCGACGCAGGGGCGGGGAGGGCGGCTGGGGCTCGGCCCTGGCCCGGCGGCTCCCGGGGGCCGGCCAAGGTCAGGCGCCTGGCTGGGGCCGACGCGCCCCCGGCGTTGTCGCCTGCGCTCGCCCAGCCTTCCGGCGCCGCCCCGGAGACATTCCGTCCCTGTTCTCGGAAGCGCCCTGGCGCTCGGAGACTGAGGCGGTGGCGTTGTCGCTCTGGACGTTCATCGCGAACGCCCGGCGAGCGTCTCTGTGTGCAAAGCCCCTCCCCTTGCACCGTTGACGGTGTCTAAAGTGTTTCAAAGACTAGTACACTGGAATAGTGCTTTGAAATAGTTTTCAATTTAGTCCGCGTAGGCAAAGGAAGGTTTCCCGTGACACAGTCCACAGGGGGGCACATTTTGAGTCATGCTTCTTTCAGTGTTTCCTGGTTACATTCAATTCAGCACTTGCTCGCGAGATCCCATTGCTAAACAGAGCCGGCATCGAAGATCCAATTATATAAACTTGGAAGTACATACATTATGTTAAGGAAAAAAGGCAGTGAAAATACTCAAAACTCATCTTTTATTATTTGCCGTGTTTCACTGTCATCCGTGCCCGTGACGTTATTTACATTTATTGTGTCTTTGCGGTGGAGGTAACATGGTATGGAGCACTACTGTGCAGCTCTTCCCAGCTCTGTGTTCAGTGATGTCACAGTTCAGTGATGTTCTCTGGGCGAGTGACCACAGTCGTCTACACTACAAGTCAGCCCTCCCCCCAAATCCATGGTTGACATCATGGATTTCCATCTTTATCATGGTGATGATCACATGATCCTGTGATCATTGATTTCTTGGGTCCACAAGCAAGGCTGGTGACTTTGGTCTATATGGTGCTTAACAGTGTTTGTTGAATGACTGAATAAAGTCATGTGAACTAAACGTCTCTAATTTGATCCTCCTTTTGAGCTAAGGGGTTTAGTAAAATTCTGTTAAAGCAAAGCTCATTCTTGTTTTCCAGTGATATTGTTTAACCCAGGGAGAGAATTTCTTGTTCAAAATAGCAGTAGTGTTTTGTCGTATTAGGAAAAACTTTTCATTTAGCTACTTCTGAGGTTGTAGGAGGCCCAGTCCCTCAAACATTCATATTTTAGTTCTGCTAAATTGGGATCTATAATCCATCTTGAATTAATTCTTGAATTATATTTTGCCTATGTTAGGAATGGAGGTTTTTGTTTTTGTTTTTACAGTCGCCTAATAATTTTAACAACTTGTTGAAAGGATTTCTTTCCCTATCGAATGACCTTGGTGCCGTGTTTTGAAAATCAGATGAGTATGTGTGGAGCTGCTTCTGGATTGTGTATTCTCTCTTGTGTTTATACATTTGTGTATCCTTAGGTCAGTCCTGCCCTGTGTTACATATGGTAGCTTTGTCAGTCTTGAAATCAGCTAGCTGTATTGTACTGTAGCTTTATAAGAAGTCTTGAAATCCTTTGAATTTCCTTCTTTTTTACCCAAAATTACTTTGGCCACTCCTGGCATATTATATTTTCCTAAACTATTGCGCCAATATCTTTCATTCCACGTGCTCTTTTCTCGGTGTGACTTTGGCACTCCTTCCACTGAGTGATGGGCTCTTGAATCTGAGCGGGATTTGTGACTGCTCCAACAGAATGCAGTAGAAGTGACACTGCGTGCCTTCTGAGGCTGGGACTTAAATGGTAGCATAGCTTCTGCCTCACCCTCGAGCTCCCTCGCTCTCTCGCTTTCTCCCGTAGCATAGGCACCTTTGAACCCAGCCACCATGCTTTAAAGAAGCCCAAAGTGTCCCACATAGAGGGGCAGCCTGCATGTGTGACCACAGTAGATGATCCCAGACCCGGCCTGTAAGTCTTTCAGTGGAAGCCTCGGCCCAAGGCAGCGGAGACGAGCTGCAGTCAGTGCTGTACCTGTCCAAAGTGCTGATCCGCAGGATCTGAGAACATAGCGAATGATTGTTTTTGCGCCGTCACGTTTTGGGGGTAATTTCTTGTATAGCCTTAGCAAGTGGATCAGTGCTCTAGACATCCAGTGTGTCTCTACGTGAATTTTAGAAGCAGCTTGTCAATTTCTAGATAAAAACCTGCTTTTCCGTTGGGAACTCGTGGGGTCTGGAGATCAATATGGAGAGAACGAACATCTTAAACGTATCAGGTCTTGCAAAACATAGTTGTGGTATGTGTCTCCATGAGTTAGGCCATTCTTCAGTTTCTCTCTGCAGTGTTTTGTCATTTACAGTGTAGAGATCTTGCTCATCTTTCATTAAATTTATCCCTGCGTTATCTTCCCACAGGGAAAAGGATTAGACATTTTTGTTAACTCTTTTCCCCTTCTTGAGCAAATCGCTTCTGACCCCCCATTTCTTACTTATAAAATGGGGTTAATCAACAGTACCTTGTGTTGTACCTATTTTGTTCTGTGCATTTAATTAGATATTTATGTTTAATATTAAGAGCTCAATTAAATGTTACTTCTTATTTTTATTGTCACCGAGATCCACATAATACGGAGAATTTATGAATTTGTGGGCTATCGAATAGTCTTAAGGTACTTCTGAAAAGGAGAGGAAAATGAAGAAAATCCATTTCATGTAGGATGCATTCTTAGGCATTACTTGCAGTTTTTCCTAAGTCCTTTTGGTTGGTTTTCATTTTGAGAGGGAAACCTAAAGTACTGATTCGAAATTTCCAGGTGTTTTTTTTTTTCTCTAAGACTCATATTGTCTATTGATTTTAGTCTGATTTCCAAAAATCGTTAGTCAGAATTTCAGAGTTAATTTACTATTTAAAATATAATAATATAATAATATAATAATATAATAATAATAGCACATTGGACTTCTAGACTAAAAGAATAATATTGGCCAGTTCTTATTACAACTATTTATTTATTTAAAAATCCCTTAATCTAGTTAAGAGAATGGTAGTAATTTGGTGGTAACTATTATTAAGCATCTTATTTCTTGTAGGAAACTTTGAGGGGAATTTTGAGTCCCTGGACCTTGCAGAATATGCTAAAAAGCAGCCATGGTGGCGTAAGCTGTTCGGGCAGGAATCTGGGCCCTCCGTTGAAAAGTATAGTGTGGCGACCCAGCTATTAATTGGAGGTGTCACTGGATGGTAAGTGGTGTGAGAGATATCCAGTGTCTTTTTTTCTTTTTCTTTTTCTTTGCATGATTTAGTATTGCAATTATAGGAATCATCTCCTTCAACAAAAACACATTGACTTCCGTGAAACAGGTCACATAACATGTGGCATTTCTCTAAACACCATGCTAAAGTGCTGGCTTACACAAAGTATTTCCTACACCTCGGGTACTGTTTTAAGTATTTATATAGACACGTCATTTCCTTCTCACAACTCTGAAATGGGAACTGATGTTACCATCCTCATTTCCCCCCAGTTTTACTGAGGAATAACAGATATCCATCACTGTGTAAGTCTAAGACCTACAGCACGGCGGTTTGGTTTACGTAATACGAAATGATTACCGCAGTAGGTTTGGTGAAGAACGATCATTTCATATAGACACAATGAAAAGAAAAAAATTCCCTTTGTGATGAGAACTCTTAGGATTTGCTGTCTCAGCAACTTTCCCATGTCGCATACAGCAGCGTTACTTATCATCATCACATTGTGAATTACATCCCTGTCACCCTTTAATCTTTTAAGTGCAAATTTGTACCTTTTGATTATCTACCTCCAGTCCCTCCTCCCCTACTCCTGATCTCCTTTTTAAAAATTAGATTTCACATATAAATGAGATCGTATAGTATTTATCTCTTTCTGCCTGACTTATTTCACTTACTATAATCTCCTCTAGTCCATCCACGTTGTTGCAAATGGCTGCATTTTCTGGCTGAATAATACTATATATGTCTGACAACTATTTGTACCTGACAGCCTATCAACTTGTCTGACGTTGGTTTGGTTTTTGCAGGTGCACGGGTTTCATATTCCAGAAGGTTGGCAAGTTGGCTGCAACAGCTGTGGGCGGTGGATTTTTCCTCCTTCAGGTTTGTACATGAAATATTCCTCAATATTTGAACATTCCACTTTCCCATCAGGGCTGGGGCGTGAGGAGCCGCAGTAAAGTCCTGCCTGTATCATACTGGAAGGGCTTTTGCACTTGCTTATGTGTATTGTTTGAGACACTAGTGACCATTTGAATCAGACTTCATCAATTGCTAGTTGTATTTTATTTCATCATTTATAACATGGGGACGTAAGTACGTATCTTTTATCATGGCTCCCTTAAAGTGTTTTTAAGACCAGTTGAAATATTCAGTAAATGTGATTTCTAAAATATAAAGTGTGATGCAAATGCCCTGTGGCACGATTTATTCCCATACACTAACGTAGCCAGCGTCTACAGAGGAGACACTGAGCCCAGAGCAATCAATGAGAAATGAAGGCTACGTGACAGATGTCCTCTGCTGTCTCTTTGGCCCGGACTTTATTTCAAAAACTTGGGGTGCTGGTTCTCTCAGACTGCTTGTGTAGCATCGGTTTGTAAACCTGCCCCGGCCTTAGTGTTCCGGGTGCAAGTGGCACCTCCTTTTCCATCTTAGCCTCAGAGTGTCACTTCTGCAGCACTCTGCTGGTGACTAGAACCTTGCCAGCAGCCTCCTCCCAACCCTCAATTAGGTAGCTAGGTTCCTAGCTCCCTCCCTGTGGGCTTGTCGCTGGCTCTGTCACTGGACAGGTCACACTCCCTGCAGGCAGGGCCCCCTCCCCAGGCCTTCCGTCTCCGTCCTCTCACCACTCCGGCAGAAGTGCGAGGACAGCTGTGTTGCTGCTAGACTCACAGTCCTGCTCTGTCCCTGAGGTTTCCCTATGCCTGCCCCTCACTTTGTAAATACTGTAATGTGGTTTCGAAGTGTCTGCTCTGAGCTGCGCTCGTCTGGGGCCCCGGCTGCCAGACTAATCGGAATTGGAAGTGTCTCTGGGAAGACTCAGTGGGATTCTGCTGCCTTGTGGGTCAGACACTCCGGGAGTGCAGGGGCGCCTCCCAGCTCGGGTAGATAGCCCAGGGGTCATCTCTGCTGTGCTCTCACGTGATCTGTCATCAGAGAGATGACAGCGGGATGGGGGTAGGCATAATGTGGGGAGAGCGGGGCTTTGGTTTGACATGGATCCAGTTTCCTTTCTTTGATGCTGACGATTGCGGCAGCAGCATTTACCGCAGGCTGCTTCTCCCCAGTATTCGAAGTGTTGCCTCCACCATACACCAGAAGCCACGTGCGTGTGGATCTGATTGTAGGTTGTCCATTCCGTTCCGCAGGCCCCCTTTCTCCCTTTCCTAGGCTCTGACAGTTGGTAAGACGAGGTCCCACACGCTGTCTTCAGGAGCGCTGTGGCTGCTTCGGCACTTTTCCTCGTCCATCTGAATGTTAGAACAGGCTCGTCAATGACTTTGAAAATTTCTGTTGAAATTTTCATTGGGATTGCCTGGGAACCATATAGATAAATTTGGGAAGAATGAACATCTTTTATGCTATTGAGTCATTTCTCTGTGAACTCGGGCTTTTTCTCCATTTATTTAGGTCTTCGATGTCTTTGCACTGACTTTTATTGTTTTTTTCCCATGTAGATTTTGTACGTCTGTGGTTCCATGCTATTCCCAGATACGTGATAGCTTTATTTGCTCTTGTGGCTTTCCTTGGGCACTCGCCCTGGCCCTGATTCCCATCGGATAGGTGCACAATGGGGCAGCCAGCGATGTGCAATATCTTTGCATCCATTTTGGTGAAGTGTCTCTTTAGGATTTTTGCCCATTTTTAGAAGTTATTTATTTTCATTTAAAGTTTTAGTTTATATTATTATTTTATAATAGTTTCAAGAGTACAGCATAGTGGGTACACATTTATACAGGTTACAAAGCGATCCCCCCGATTAGCCTAGCACCCACCTGGTATCACACAGGATTATTACAGTATTGCTGACCACATACCCTGTGCTGTACTTCACATCCCTGTGATGATTTTGTAACTGCCAATTTGGATTTTTTTCTCTTTAACATACTATTTAATGCCAGTTGTATGAACACAACTTTTTATTTTTATATTTTATTATTTTATATTAATTTCAGGTGTACAACGCAATGGTTAGACATTTATATAATTTATGAAGTTATCCCTCAATTACTCTGGTACCACCCACAGCCATTGCAGTACTATTGACTACATTCCCTGTGCTGTCCTCCATGTCCCCGTGTCTGTTTTGTAGCTACTAATTTGTACCTCTTCATCCCTTCACCTTTATCACCCAGCCTCACAATCTCTCCTTCCTCTGTCAATCACCAGTGTGCTCTTTCTGTGTCTTTTCATTTTGTTTTAGAACTCATTTATTTTGTTCCTTAGATTCCACATATAAATGAAATCATATGGTATTTGCCATTCTGTCTTACTTATTTCACTTGGCATAATGCCCTCTAGGTCCATCCATGTTTTTGCAGAGGTAACATTTCATTTTTCTAATCGCTGAGTAATATTCCATTGTATAATATGTTCCACCTCTTCTTTATCCGGTCATCTACTGATGGGCACTTAGGTTGCTTCAATATCTTGGCTGTTGTGAATAACACTGCAGTGAACACAGGGGTGAACAGATCTTTTCAAATTAGTGTTTTGGATTTCTTTGGATAATTACCCAGGAGTGCAATTGCTGGGTCATAAGGTAGTTCTATTTTTAATTTTTTGAGGAAACTCCAGACTGTTTTCCATCGCAGCTGCACCCATTTGCAATCCCACCAACAGTGAACGAGGGGTCCCTGTTACCCGCATCCTCACCAACACTTGTTCTTTGTTGATTTATTGATGATAGCCATTCTGACAGGTGTCAAGTGATATCTCACTGTGGTTTTAACTTGTGTTTCTCTGATGATTCGTGACCTTGAGCACCTTTTCATATGTCTATTGGCCAACTGTATATCTTCTTTAGAGAAATGTCTGTTTAGATCCTGTGCCCATTTTTAAATTGCATTTTAGTTTTTCTGGTGTTGAGTTGCAGGAGTTTATAAAATTTGGATATTAGCTCCTTGTCAGAGATATCATTGGTGGACATCTCTCATTTAGTCGGTTGTCTTTTTGGTTTTGTTAATGGTTTTTTTGATGTGCAAAACCTTTTTAATTTGATGTGGTCCCATTTGTTTATTTTTTCTGTTGTCCCCTTGCCCAAGGAGGTATATCAGAAAACAATTACTAATAGCAATATCAGAGTTTACTGCCTGTGTTTTCTTCTAGAAGTTTAATGGTGTCAGGTCTTACATTTAAGTCTTTAATCCAGTTTGAGTCTATTGAACATGGTATACGAAGGTAGAACAGTTTCATTTTTTTGCATGTATCTTTCCCAACACCATTTATTAAAGAGACTGTCTTTATCCCATTGTTTATCTCCGCCTCTCTTTTGCCCCCGCCCTTTTATTTTTAGGTGAAGCAACCCTTGGTTGACCTCACAGATTGCAAGGATCTTTTCATCTTATAATCCCTTATTTTTAATTTTTTTTTTACGCCTCCAGCACCTGGTCTTCCTAGGTGGTCTCCCATCCAAGTACTAACCAGGCCCAACCCTGCTTAGCTTCCGAGATAAGACGGGATTGGGCACGGTCATATTTTGTTCAGGGTGGCATGGCTGGAGACTCTTTTGCCCATTTTTAAATTGGGTTGTCTTTTTCTATACTTTCTATTCTGTCCCCTTAATCCGTGTGACTGTCCCTTCTCCACTTGGTCCACTTAGGTAAAACCTTCAGGCTTTCACCAGTGAGCACCATGTTAGCCACAGCTGTCCTCGTCGATGGTCTTTATCAAGTTGGGGATGTGTTCCTCCTCTACCTGTTTCTCTGAGACTTTTTCTCATGAGTGTGTGTTGAATTTTGTCCCATTTTTTCTGAGTCCTGCCTGGGGAGTAGGCCACGTGGTGTAGGAGGGGAAACGGGATGCACACAACTCTGGGTTTCTCCAGTCAGTTGCTCTTCTGTCATCAGAACCCTCAAGTGGCGCTTCCATTTATTCCGTGGGAGAGCCAGGGTGGGGCAAAGGGATTGGAAACTTGGTCTAGCATACAGTTTTTGACATTGAACGCTGTCACCGCTATATGCAGTTTCTTCTTTGTATGGTGAGTTATATAGTTGTGTACATGTGGCTCCATTTGCTTATCCATTCACATGTGGACGGATGTTTGCGTTATTTCTGGTTATTGACTGTTAAAAGTAAAGCAGCTGCGATAAGAGCTGCCATTCCAAATGTGGCACGATGCTGCGTGCTCTTTCGGCGTCAGTGGATGATGCGTGCTGCCCTCTTAAAAGGCTCTGGGATAACAGTCTTCGAAAGAGGGAATCAGAGTGTCTGTTTTCCCACATCCATTCCCACGCTCGATCTTTTCGATCTTTTAATTGTCTCTGATCTGATACAAAAGTATAGTAGCTCATTCATTTTAATTTGAATTTCCTCAGTTACTTTTAAAGCTGAACTTTCCCTTTTATTGTGCACTTTCTTCTGTCAGTTGCCTTTGCCCATTTTTAAGTGTTTCTTTCCTACTGATCTCTAGACGAATTTTACTTTTTTATGAGTATTATTGTTTCGTTTATTATGTATATTGCAAATATTTCCCCCAGCCTGGTTCGGGTAATATAGTAGGTGCTGCCATTAACTAGACGAGAGTGATGGAGTGATGGAGAAAGTGATAGTGATGGAGGATGGATCGATGGGCTGTGATCGGTCTCTCTGTTTCTTGCATAACACGAATCCATCGGAAAACTGCTTACTTGACTCCATTTGGTCCAGTCCACACATCCTTGATGAAGTCCTTTCACCGTGTTTTAGGGTTTGTGCCATCTGTCTTTACCGAGGGCAGCAGGCATATTCTCTAGGTATATGGGGTATGCTTCCCACAGTACCCGTATATGAAGCCACTGGTGAGGAATGTCTGTAGGGCCATGTGCTAGAGTGTTTCCTGGGCAACAGTGATTCCTGCCTCTCTGTTTATATTCTGGATGAAACTCACACTCAGCTTGGCTGTGAAGTTCATTTCTTCAACTTGCATCTTGACTTCCAGTTCTGATTTTACCATTTTTAAAGTTAACTTAAAACTTTTTAGAGAGGGGTAAAAGCATAAATAAAGAGAATTGCCAGCAGCCATTGAAGGGCAGTCAGCTGATTTCTGCCACCAGACACAGGGCCTTGCATGTAGGGCGGATGCTCAGTAGATGTCGAGTGAATGTCACTGTCATACAAAACTGGATGGAAAATGTCTCCAAACTGGAAAGTCGGAAAGATTTTCAATAATGTACTTCAGTGACTTATACTGACCGAAAGAAATGACAAGCCTATGTTTCTTGTTTCTCACTGTCGTTGTTGAAACTATAGCTTGCAAACCATACAGGGTACATCAAAGTTGACTGGCAGCGCGTAGAGAAGGACATGAAAAAAGCCAAGGAACAGCTGAAGATCCGCAAAGGCAACCAGTTACCTACGGAGATGAAGAGCAAGGCGGAGGAGGTGAGGCCGGCTTCATTTCTGTGCCGTGTGCGATGTGGGGAGACAATTCTGTGTGTTCAAAATCGGGGCTAGACATACCTATGTGGCAACCTAGGATGGAATATCTTCACCTCACAGGTGTTTCTTTAAAGCTGGGAAATTGAAGTGTTTGGTGACTTGTCAGTGAGTGAGAATGCCAAGTGACATGTGCATGTATGTGGTCAGTTGCCCCTTGAACTAGGTCTCGTAGGGGTGGGGACAGCACAGCAAGTGTGGGGGGATGCTGATAAGGATGTAGATTGCACAGCCAGTATGATCATTTAAGTTATATTTTGTCTCCGTGCACACACAGCTCTGAAGTGCCCTTACTTGTTCCACACACCACTAGCGGGATGTCTAGGCCAGGGGTTGACAGTGTTTTTTGTAAAGGGCCAAATGATAAATATTTTCAGCTTCGTAAGCTACGTGGTCTGCATCACAACTACAGAACTCCACTGAGTAGCATAGAAATAACCATAGATGATACGTAGGCAGTGGATGCAGCTGAGTTACAATGGAACTTCATTTAAAAACAGGCGGCCGGCTAGCTTTGGCCCGCAGGGTGTAGTTTGTGTACCATCAAACCAGGTTAGGTTATTGTGGCTGCCGCTAGAGAGACGGGAAAAAGTCTTTCTTTTAAAAGGGATGTATTGTGCTAGTGCTTTTTTACCTTTAGAAATATGTCAGATGTCCCAAAGAAGTAAGTGCACTGAACTGGAAATAAGCCAGGATCAGGGCGCCAAGAAGGCACAGAAGGTGCCTGCCACCTTCGATACTCTGGACACTGGGGTTCTGGATTCACAGAGGAAAGGGGCAGATTGAGAGTAGAGCGGGGGTTTAGAGCTAAATTGAAGCAGGCCTTGTCCCTGAGGCACCCACACTCTAGTAGTCCCTGCTAGAAAGTCATGTCATCAAACAGGTGCTAGGAGATAAACTTAGGTTAAACATGGCAGAATAAACACACGCATGAAATATTTCTAAATCATAGTAACAAAATAAAAAAAAGTTAAAGCCACCAGGACCAAGAGGACAGGAGGGGAGTACCAGGGGACAACAAATGTCAGCAAACCTGGGGCGCTGGGAAGCAGACAGATGAGTGGTAAATGACTTAGATCAGAAGAAACTGAACAGAACTCGGGTGGCCAGGTCCATGATGACAGTCTTTGCATGGTGGCGAGTGCTTGGCTGGAGTGGAAAGTGGCATCTAGGAGGGGGCCCGGAGCTCAGATGGTCCCCCCTCTTTCCTTCCCTCCCACCATCCCCCCTCTGCAAGCTCCAGGTTATGAAAGTTACACTTTTTTCATTTCGCCAAAACTTTACTATTCAGATGTTTATAAGAGTGGTATGTGATTGTTGAAAATTTATTTAATGAAATAGGAGGAGTAGATCATTACAAAAGTCTGAGGTTAGTGCTTGATTAGAACCGACTGCTGACTCACAGAGAAAACACTATAAACTAACCGAAAGGTTTGGAATTGCTTTATTCCACACATTTTTGTGTTCCTCTTCGTGGCCTGGCACTGTCTCACGCCCCAGAGTAGCTGGTTCCCCCCTCGGAGCCAATGGTCTTATTTGGGAAGCAGGGAACGAAGATGATAAATTCAGTATTTAGCCACAAGGAAGTCATCTGCGACTTCTGTGAGAACAGTTTTACTGGGGCGATGGAGTTGAAAGCCAAACTCTAGCAACTTGAGGAATGAGTAGGAAGAAAGAAAGTAAAGATAATGACAGCAGTTATTTCAGGAAGTTGTATGATGTTTTCCTTCCCCCTGGTGGCAGATGGCAAAAGACGATGCCTTGAGTAGGGACTCGTGGGGCTCAGTCGAGTCGGGGAGTGAAAGTAATGCAGGAGGACATAGGCACAGTGGGAGTTGGGGGGTGCTGGAGGGTCCCAGGGGGATAGGGTAGTGGAGTGTGGAAAAGGTCAGGGGAAGGTTGGGATGTGAGTGGCTTTAAATGGTTTGGGGATGAAGCCACTGTCCTCCGGCTTAGGCCAGGATACTGGATGTGTGGTCCCTATGGACAGTTGCTAAGGTATGTGGGAGAAAGCACGTCTGGCCCACTCACCCAGGTCCCGCCGGGTGGAGACCGTGGAGGATGCCGTGGGAGCCGGAGGGTGCTGGCCGTGGGCTCCGAGTCTTAGATGAGGGGGGACTTTTACAGGAGGTGGGAGGCCTTGGGAATTTCAGAAAAGGAGGACCTCGCCTAGTAAAGATCCTCTGATGCGGAGAAGTGTCATAGTAAGAATTGCTAGCATCTCTTCAGAGCGGGGCAGGCAGATGGATGGACAGACCGAGGCAGGAGAGGATGGGTGCATGGAGGGACCGCGGGGATACGCAGCCTCCTGCACAGGAGCTGTGCAGAAAAGATGGAAGGCATGCAACCGGAAGTCACAACCTGCCTCTGTAACCAGTTTGTCGAATGGTGGCTTTGCTCCTTTCCCGTAACGGCCCCCGTGGCCTCTGTCCTTCCCCAGCCCTGTGTAAACTTCCGAGTGGATTTCTCTGCTCTGTTACCAAAGACAGAAGCCACTGAGTTGCACATGACATCCCCTGCTCATCCTCCATGTGGCCAGCCCTCTTGTCACAGGGCCCTGTCTCAAAAACATCCCTCAAATGTGATCACGGTGCCCTAGCATGCCTGCTGCACACCCTGACCCCCAGACCCATCATATCAGGGTCCCTGTGGTGTGGCCCCCCTCAGCAGCCAGTGCTTGTCCTCACCTGCACGTCTGTTCCTGCCTCCCACTGCCTTGTGGGTAAAGCGCAAGCTACTCAACAGGGAAGGCGATTGATGTCAAGGTTGCCTAGCTAAGAGGTGATTTTTAATAACGATACCCTTCGCAAAATAACCCGTTGTGCTCTCTTCTGTTCGTAGGTGGTGTTATTTGTGAAGAAGAACGTTCTAGTGACTGGCGGCTTTTTCGGAGGCTTTCTGCTTGGCATGGCATCCTAAGGAGGATGACTTCACTTCCATTGTTCCTGGTCTCTCCAGCTAGCAGCCTCCTCGCTCCACTAGAGGACGTCGTACCTCCTCCTCCTCCTCTCCTGTGCCTTCCTCCCTGCTGTGGCGCATCCGAATGGCTTCCGTAGGCGTCCGTTGGTGCGAGTCAGTACGGCCCAGCTGTGAGCTTGACCGCGATGGAAGACACGATAGGCATTAGCTCTCCTCCCAGAACACTCCTCACCTGACTAGTCTGTAGGTCAGCAAGAACATTCCTTTTCCTCCGTTAGACACCGGAACATGGCGCAAGACGACTCACCGTGGAGGATGAATGGACCCTCAAAGGTTGTCGCCAACTTGGTTTGGAAAAGAGCAGGCGCATAGATACCTTACTGTGTGTTATGTGGAAAGGAATGGAATACATTTGCCTTTAAGCATGAAAGATTTTGGTATCTTGGTGTCTGCTTTCTTTCTTAGTTGGTTTTAGGTTATGGAAACAGGTATATATAGCTGCTATGATTATCCTGACAAAAATGGCAGCATAAGCACTATAATTGAAAATATGACTAAAGAATGAACTTGTGTTAAAGGTATACATGCCAGGCTGAAGGGATCACATCTTGTGGGAAGGTCTTTTAGGGAAATCAGCCAATAGATCATTCGATGGTCAGACTTAATGAATCATTTAGGGCAGCGGTCCCCAACCTTTGCGGCACCAGGGACCGGTGCTCCTATGTGCATCTAATGCCTGATGATCTGAGGTGATGCTGGTGCTGAGGAGTGGCTGCAGACACAGATGAAGCTTCGCTTGCTTACCTGCTGCTCACCTCTTGCTATGCAGCCCAGTTCCTCACAGGCCACCAACTGCTACTGGTCTGTGGCCTGGGGATTGGGGACCCCTGATTTAGAAGCATTAACATATTATCTATATTTTTTCCCACCATCCAGGATGATGCATCTCATGGCAATTCCCAAAGGGTTTATTTATGGTAAGATAAGTGATTTCAGATGGGAGAAGGAAAAAGCTCTTGGAATTTTATTTCATACAAAAAGTTTAAGCTTTGAAATGTGAGGTAATCCTCTTGTCAAAACATCAGGGGTAATCATAGCCCCTCTGTGCCAATTCTAGTATTTCTTTATCCACTTAGTATGAAATAAAACATTTGAACCAGAGTTTTCAAGAGGTAGCGTTCTGGGTATTGAGAAAGGTGGTGATAACACATAGGAAGTAAATTATTTACAGCATCAAATGTAATCTGCTGTCTCATGATGAGCCTAACTCTTAGAATTATTCTGAAAAGTTTATAGACACACATATGCTCAGAGTCTTCGCACATTTTGCTGTAATTCCCCGGTACCATGTCTGCAGCCCCATCTAGAATGTCAGCTTCCAGAGAGCGAGGTTGCATGAGCACTTAACAGGTATCAGTGTTTGCTGAATAATGACCTCATACAAAGGTCCCCGGAGAAGGGACTGATCCAAAGAATCGAGACACTACGAGTTTTGAGAATGCAGAAAACTTGGAATTAATTCCAGAACTTGCAGGTGATCCCTTGCAAAATGTATGTCTTCTAGGCCTTCCTTTTAAAATGTTTGCCTTTTAACTTATCTTGGGAATGATGTATTGAATGTGGAAATTGTAACTACCATGTGTGGAATTTTTTAGAATTCATTTGCATTTTTAAGGCAACATTATTTTGCTTGCAATGTGTATGACTCGTCCCCAATTATAATGCTATGAGTCTCTTTGTTGCATATTTTTTTGTACAAGAACTTAAAAATATTTTTACTTTTTATTATGGAAACTTTCAAACATATGGGAAAGTAGAGAAAACAGTACAATGACTCCCTGTGTATTCATCACTAACTTACAATGGTCATCAAATTATTTCTCGTTTTAACAATTATTTTGAAACAAATACCAAATGTGTCATTTTCTCATGTTTCAATATGTACTCCTAAAGGCTAGAACTCTTTAAGAATCATAAATACAATACCCTATCATACAAAAAATTAATCATTCTTTAATATCAAATATCTAGTCAGTGTTCAAAATTTCCTCTCTTAAGTTTTACATTTCGTTGGTTTGAATCAAAATCCATGTAAGGTCCTCATTGCATTTGGATGATATGTCTCTCAAGTCTGCGTCTTGTACTTTTTATTTTGGCTTCCAATATATTTACTGAAGACACTGAGTTGTCTGTTTCTTAGTTCAATGCCTGGGTTATTGGGGTTATGCCAAATCTGACAATCAGGGCTGCAGTCATATGATGGCTCTACCCATGTGACCCCTAGACCAATGGAATATTGACCCTAAAACTTAACTGAAGTGCCTTGTGCACCTTTGGGTCACATGTGGGCGCGAGTGGCCACTGAATGCCTCTCCAGTAAGGCTCAGGTTGCCTTTTGTCCATCTATTTTTTTCTGTGATTATCAGCGATGTCAACAAACTAGCAGGTTGGTCTGAGCTGCTTCGAGTGGGTTGTAATTTTAGATAATAGACTGAAATAAGATCTATAGGTCCTTCCTGAAGTCTATTCCCAGCTGGCTGCTCCTGGGCCCCCGAGGGGCATTGCTGAAGTCAGCGCTGCAGGTTGGCCTCATCCTGCTGCTATGAGAATGGCCTTGTCTTCTGCCCACTGAGCAGGGCCGCCACGTGGGGCTGCTCAGAGTGCTGTGGAATACCTGTGGGGTTCCGCTGAGCTGAATCGCCAGTGAGATAAAGTCGCCATTTAGGGGAGCTGCTAAATCGAGGCCCCATTGCCAGCAGCTTCGCCTTAGGTGGTGAAGTGAGAGATAAGAGTCCCCCCAGAAGAACAGCTGCCACCTCTTGCAAAACTTAAGATAGCAGGGCCAGGCTACTACACCCGTGAAGACACTATTTCCATTCTTGTTTCATTTGGGGAGGCTTGCTTAGCGAGGCACATGTTTGACCCCAGTATTCAGGGCCCTATAATGTGCCAGACGCCCTCGTTAGTGGTGGTGTTGGCGGGGGGAAGGTGAGAGGAGCGAAGAGACAGCCGTTTTCCTTTGGCAGGGATTCAGTGTTTTCTCTGTAAGGTTCCGCCCCAGCAACTTGACTTTGAACGTGTTGGGAGTTTTGGCGCCACCTGCTGGCCGAGATGTGGTAACGCCGCGCTCGCGGCTTCTCTGCTTGGAGCTTGACCTGGACTGGGAGAAGCTCCTTGCGCAATGAGCGCTGGTCGGCACCAGCACGTGACGCGTCCACCACACCTGTTGGCTGGAGCGTCCGCCGGGCTTCTCTCCCCTTTACTCCCCACACCGAGGCGTCCTCGCCACTCTGGGCCACCCTTTGACCCAGCGTCCCAGCTGCGATGGAACCGGGTAGGATGGGGATTTGGGGCCTGACACAGGAGGAGCTATAATGCTTGAGTCCCTTCTCCCCAAAATTCTCCCTGGTGTCAGAGGAGAGCGGAGAGGGATCCAGGGATGTTGTCGCTTTCTGGCTGCTGCTTGTTCAAGCTCAAAAAGTACTCTGATGTTTCATCTCCCTAAGGAGACTCCCCATTGCTGACACTGTTTAAGCACCCCCATTGTCCTGTGTGTCATTTTCATGGTGATATACCAACAGGAGTCGGCTCCTGCTGCCCAATGGGCGGCTTGTTTGCTTCAAATTCTCTCCACTCAGCCTCGGACATTCAGCGACAGGCCCACGGAGTTGGGGTGGGGGATGGCAAGCTCAACCCCCCTACCCCCCCCACACACACACCTGGCCTACCACTCAGGTGAAAGTCCTCCCTCCCGGACCTGGGCAGTTACGGCCCCATGGATGCTGGCACGAGATAGGACGTGATTAAAGTTGGAGGACATTTCTTTTTGGTTTTTTGGTTTCACATGTTTTATTGAGTAATAAAATTGCTTAACAGTGTTCCCACATGGCGATTTCTTCACATTAGCACATAAGAGAGATAGAAGAAGGAATTGGTTTATTCACGTTCATGCTCCCTCTCTCCCTCTCTTACCCCTATCTATATACCCCCTCTTTCTCCCTCCTTCCTTTATTCATTTTTCTTGAAGGAAAGCATCTTCCATATTTTTAGCTAACCTACTCCTGGGGTGAGTGCTTGTGGTTTTAAAATGCAGTTACTGTGCAGTTAACTATTGTAAGAATGTTCTAGCATCTTTTCGTTTGACATTTGCCAGAAAGATGGACATGACTCATGACTGGGCTCTTATTTGAAACCTCTACTTTTGTATAGTTTAGGGAAATACGATAAATCTCTGGTTGAAAAAAATGTGACGTTGTGATGGGTTTGAAATAGTATTATTCATGTTTGGTGATGATCTCAGTTTCTTCTCTGAGAGAAATTCAAGGCCAGTTTAGACCCTGTAGGCAAAATTAGATTGCTGCCCTCTCTTATCAGCTTCGTTTCTTTGTCATGCACTCCTGGAATGGCACCTTCTTAATCACTTATGCAATGTCACTGTGGCCTCTTGGAGAATTGAGCAGAAAATATATCTTAGTGTGGACCCAATTCCCCAGAATTCCTAGGATGCAGCTTACATCTGTGATGTTTGCTTCTTAAGGAATCATGACTTTTAAGAGCACTATTTTTCTAAAGTAAACTTACAGTGTTGCACTTTTCCAACTTTTTATAAAACTCAAAGTTTTATTGACTCACCCAAAGCGTCTACCTTTCTGAATTTGAAATGGTAAGAAATGTCACTAGGATTATTGAGAGCGGAGGTTCTCCTTGCTGGCACAGGGGCATCACCTTTGGAATTTTGCAAACTACTGACACCTGGCTGTCATTCTAGACACTTGATTGCACCGGCCTAGGGTACCACTGGGACGGCGTGAGTTTTAACATGCCTCAGGTGTTTCTCATGGGCAGCCAAAGTTGAAAGCCACTGAAATACAGATATGGAAGCTGGTACTAAGAAAATTAATAAAGTTCTGCTGTTAAAAGTGATGACTTAACAGACCCTTTAAGACTTTTAAGTGGTGTACGACTTCAGATGCTGAACATAAGTGTGACGTTACAGTTCATTCAATGTTATAGGAATCATGTGGAGTGGATGCCGGGAAGAGAATTGTCGCACGGTAGAGCAGGGACTCTTGTCAGCAGTGGATGCTAAAGCTAAGGGGTGAAGGATTGTGGGATGTCCTTGGGGCACCAACATATCACCCCACACATTACAAAGGGAAAACGGCCTTTCCAGGTGAGAGGTGTGTCAGTCACTCCTTAACCAAGTGATTAAAATTAGCATCTCTTAGTGATGCAGGAGGAGATCAGAGTCCTCACCTTCCCAGTTCTAATCAAGGTCTCTAATGCAGAAAGAACACTCAGTAAATGTTAAGCTTCTCTGATGGCTATTTTATTTTTCTGTATGTCAAAGGAAGAATAAGATTTACATCCATGTCTGCCAATCCATGTTGATTTAAACTGAGCCAGGTCTATGTTTAAAGATAGGAAAGGTCTACGGCCATGCCACCCTGAATGAGCCTGATCCCGTCTGATCTCGGAAGCTAAGCAGGGTCAGGCCTGGTTAGTACTTGGATGGGAGTCCACCTAGGAAGACCAGGTGCTGTAGGTGTAAAAAATAAAAAAATAAGGAATTTTAAGCTGACAAGGTCCTTGCAATCTTTGAGGTTAACCAAGAGTTGCTTCGCCTAAAAAAAAAATACCTGGTCTCAAATAATAATGGTATTTCAATATCGGGGACTCTCGCTGTCCCTTCACAGACATGTAGGCTTTTTCTAGCATGCTGGAAGAGGCGAGGAAGAGTCCTCTCTGTTATGGACTGAATGTTTGTGTCCCCTCCAAAGTCACATGTTAACATCCTAACCCCCAAGGCGGTGGTATCAGGACATGGGGCCTTTGGGGGGTGCTTAGTTCATGGGGCTGTGGCTCCCACGAATGGGGTTGGAACCCTTATAAAAGAGGGTTCCAAAACAGAGAGCGCCCTGTTCCCTTCCACGTGAGGGCAGCATGAGAAGACAGCGCTCTCTGAACCGGAAGTGGGCCCGCACCAGACTCTGAGTCTGCCAGTGCCTTGATCTTGGACTTCCAGCCTCCAGGGCTGTGAGAAATAAATGTCTCATTTATAAACCCTTCCCCCCTGCCCCCTCATCTGTGGTATTTTGTAATAATGGCCAGAATAGACTAAGAATGGAACCGATCAGAATTTGTTTCTGCTCTTGCTTAGAAAGTCATCTTTTTTTGCGGGTGGGGGGAGGCAGGGTGGAGTGATGGTTCTAACACCTGTTTGAGGAAAGCAAATGCTCTGTTTGATGCTGTCACCCCCACCCCACCATCTACTAAATGAAGTCACTGACAATTGTCACCAGGCTTCCTTTGGCGGCCTCATATTAACACTGGGATCCGCTGTAATAGGTTTTGATGATAAGGATATAAAGAGTAGATATACCACCTAGGAATTCTAATTCCATTGCTGCCTGCCTGATTTCCAATGAAGTTTTCTTTTTTTTATTCTCACGGTAAGTTAGGGGTCATTAAACATTACAAGAATCATTCCTATGCCTTTCCTACTACTTGTTGAACAAATATTGTGTGCCTTCTGGCGGGGCACTGGGGTGGGAATGCAAAAGCAGAAAGAAATGCTCTTACTTGCATTGGGAAGACACCTTGGTCAAGATTATTGGGAATACAACAGGTATGGGGTTGGGTTAGAGAAACCTTCGAATTTTGCAGGTGGTCAGTCTATGAAAGGTCTCAGTCATTGACTCTGGAAGGGGGACTCTTCACCTAGCATACCTCATCTGACTTGACTTTTTCAATGACACTAGTAGTCTGGACTCAAATGCTAAGGAATTCAGCGACACGTATATCCAACAGCCTTTAAGAAATACGTTAGTATTCCTACGTCTGTTTTTTTTCCCCAAGCAATTCTCTGATTCTTGGGGGGCACTGACATAACAGATTTAATGGAGTTATGACTCTCTCCCCCTGGAGTTAGTGTCACACCTCATTGGCTAAGGGCTCAGTCCCACAAGACTGTCCCCACTTCAGATGCCTATTGCAAGTCCAGTTTGTCACATGTGCTTCTGACTGACAGCCTATAAGTCTGAGGTCCCCAAAAATACTGTCCTTGGGTTCGATTAATTTATTAGAGGGCCCCAGAGAATCCAGAGGAACATTTCCTTAAACACTTAACAGTTCATTAGAAAAGAGAATATAAAGGAGACAGATGAACAGTTAAATGAGGTACTCAGGGCAAGGTCCGCCAGGCTCCACATCCTTTTGGTTTTCATGGAGACTTCATCACACAGGCATGATTGGCTAAGCAATTGGCCACTAGTGATTGAACTCAGTCTTCTGCAGCCCTCTGCCCTCCCCAGAAGTCAGGGTGGGGACCAAAAGTTCCCACTCATCATGTGGTTGGTTCCCCTGACAACCGGCCCCCATCCATGGATTACTAGGGGCTTTTCAAAAGTCACCTTACTGATGTAACAAAAGACACCTTCATTTCTCATCAGTTACGAAATCCCAAAGGGTTTTGGGAGCTCTGTGCCTGGAACAAAGACCAAATACTTATTTCTTATAAGCGACACGATCACAAGTACCAAACCAAAAACTTTTCACTTAACGGGTTTATTTTAGCAGCTGTTTTTATTACAGTCTACATATTTGTTTAATATTATTCTATCTGTTCTGCATAGTTGGCATATTTACTAACTTTTATAGGTGACTTTTTCATTCGATACTTGCTGCTACCTGGCCTGAAGAGTCAGGAGGATAAACAAAACTCGCTGGGTGGAACCGCGATGCAGCACGTGGCTTCTCGGCGGAACTGGACGTCGATGCGGACTTCGGTGTCAGCTTTTCCGCCTCTTCTTTCTCAAATCCCGAACAGACGAGCGATCTTCCCCTGGGATAGCGAGTGCAACACTTACGCAGTTCCTGGATGACAGCCTGACACTTAGATTCCCTGTAGTCATTGGCTGAAAGACAGACAGGCAGACCTCATCACGACCTCATAGGACTAAGGCCCGGGGGAGTCAGCGGCGCATCCCACTCCTCGCCTCACCGCATCTACGGACCCGGAGAGGAAGGACGTACCCAGGGCACTGGCCTCCTCCTGACTTAGAGACCGGCTGGCAGGTTCACCAGAAAAGTGTGATTTACAAAGTGCTCAGAAGGTATTTTTAGACATCATCTCCTTTGCTTTAAGGCTGAGTTAATAGCTTCTGTGCCTTTTTCTAGGGCAGTGTTTTCTTTTTAGTTTTTAATTTTAATTTTAACGTTTTCATTTTTCAATTAGTTGACATTCAATATTATACCAGTTTCAGGCGTACAGCACAGTGGTGAGACATTTACACACGCTACGGAGTGATGCCCCCTGATCTTCTTTGAACTAGGGACAATAACGTGGACTGCCCACGTCATGAGACCAGTGCCACTGTTCCATGTCCCCTCTGCCAGTACTTAGACACCGTCAAAGCTGGTAATGTTCCCATTGTTCTAGAATCATAATTAAGTCTTCTCTGGGGCAGTGGTTTTTACGCTGCCCACCCCACCTTTGTTGGTCACAAATTCCTTTGATGATTTGGTGACTTAGAAAAGTGCAGGGACCCTGTGTGTTGTTTTGCGGACAGTTAAGGTGCCTGCCCTCAATACTAAGATGGGGTAATTAGCCCAGGAAAGGAGCAACGATCCTAACTAGAAAGAGAGCTCGGCCGCATGGCCGAGTCCGGCCTGGAGCCGGGCCGAAGGGATTCAAATCCTCACTGTGCCCCTTGCTAGTTGCTAGTTGTGTGACTCCGGGCAAGTTATATAAGCCACGCTGACTCCCCCCACCTCTAACGTGGGGCTCACAGCAGCACGCAGCTCCTGGATGAAAGGGTTAAGTGACTTCATGTTTACAGCCGTTTTGAGTGTGCGAACTCCTAGTCCCGGTGGGCCTCGGCCCCGCCAGAGCGTGGGGTGTGACCAGCGCCAGCTCCATTCCTGTTCTCCCATAGCCATGGCCTGCCAACCCACACTGCTTAAGAACTTATTTGGAAGAATAAGTTGACTGTGAAAAAGATTTGTCATTTCTCTTAAATTTAGAGGAAGGGAAGAAAGGGATGAATAAAATGGCAGTACTGTATGTTAACTTTTTAGATGAAAAGACTGTATAAGATATTGCTTATTTTATCATAAAATGACAAGTCCAAGATGAAAGTTAAAAGTCAAAATAAGTACACAGAAGAAAAAAATGGTGTAGATAAAAAGAGTCTCTGTTCATCCCCCTGGCGACCAAATCAAAGTTATGACAGAAATGAGCAGCAGCAAGGACAAATCACCTGGAAACAAGCCATACAACTAAGGAGAAATCCAAGAAAGCACCCTGCAATGGCAGAAGATAGGAGGGGATGAAGACATGGGGCTACCCGATCCCCAGCGGCTGAGTGTGACGGAGGTTGCGGCAGTGACAGCGGCAGTGACAACCGCAGTGGCAGACACCTCTTACAGGGGCCGTGTCCACAAGCAGATTGTCGAGGTGACAGACCTGCTCACTCTGAGCACCAGTGCCGATTCGGCTGCAAGCAGGGGAACCAGGGACTCACAGGGAGACACTGTCGCAGTGAGGGCTAAGGCAAGACTGGCTCTGTACAGAAGTGCCGGCGGTATCCACTGTTCCCTGTTGAGCACCCCCCGCCAATTGTGCGGATGCAGCGCTGCCAAAGCCGTAATGTCATCAAACTGGATAACACAGGTCGATCCACCCAGAGGATTCCCTGAAACCCCATCTCCTCCCACTTGGACCCCACCCAAGCCACATCCAGGTGTGTCCTCGGTTAGTCAGGTGCTCCTTGCTGAGCAGCGCCTAGACTCCTGCTAGTAGTAGCTGACCTTGGTTTCAACTATAAGCTCAGCATCTCTGGGGTGCTGGCTGAATCTTAACAGGTGGCCTCGGAGGGGCAGAGGCTGGGGCTAACCTTGGCCTGCAGCTGGACCCCTCTCCGGACTGTGCCACTGGACACCGACTTCACAAATCCACGCTAATAAGACCGGGAGACGCAGCAGCTTTGCCTAGTACATAGAAGAAGGCATGGAAAGGCAGCCAAAAGGAAGACAAAGAAGCAGAAACTGTATGAGAGAACAGAACAGAGACCCAGATATAATGGAGTCAGGTAATCTCACACATTCAGAGTCAAAACACTGGTTCTAAAGATGCTTGGTGAACTTTTGGGAGATTTAGCTAAATTCAGTGAGAACTTCAACCAGGAGATAAATACATAAAAATGGAAATTATAGAAGGGAACCAGTCTGAAATGAACACATTATCTGAGCTGAGAAGTATATTAAATGGAATAGACAAAGGAATAAATACAGTAAATAAAGGAGAGGACGAAATGCCTCATCTAGACGATGGGAGAGCCAAGGACACTCAAGCAGAGTGGCAAGAGAAAAGATGGCAAGACTATAAAAATAACTTAAGGAGCATATGGGACACTAATAAGGCTCCAAATATCCATCTCATCGGCCTAACTGAAGAAAATCAAGATGCTGAACAGCTGTTTGAAGAAATAATGATGGGAAACTTCCCTATCCCGGTGAAGGAAATGGACATAAAACCCCAGGGAGCTCAGCGAATTCCAAAAATCAGGGATCCAAGAGGCCCACACCAAGACACGTCATAATTAAAATTCCAAAACTTAAATACAAAGAAAATATTAAAAGCAGCAAGACACAAACAGATAGTTACTTATAAGGGAAAACCTCTAAGACCAGTAGCTGATTTCTCAAAAGAATCTATGCAGGACAGAAGGGCTTGGCACAAAATATTCGACAGGATGAACCCCCAGGATCTACAAGCAAGAATGGTTTATCCAGCAAAGCTATCATTTAGATTGGAAGGGCCGATAAAGAGCTTCCTAGACACAGATAAGCTAAAGGAATCTATGGCCACCAAGCCAGTATTACAGGAAATATTGGAAGGACTCCTTTAAGAAGAAAACACATATATCAAACACAGGAATAAAGAATGCCAACGACTACATTCCTATGGAGGAGGACCTCACATGGAAAAGAATTAAGTGCTCCGACCAAAAGACAGAGTGGTTGAACGGAGAGAAAAACAAGACCCCTACATGATGCCTACGAGAGACTCACTTCAGATTAAAAGACACACACAGACTAAAAGGCAGGGCATGGAAAAAGATATCGTTTCGATGGACCTAGAAGGTATTTAAGTCAGAGAAAGGTAAACAGTATATGATTTCATTTATATGTGGCACCTAAGGAATAAAAAGAACAAACTAATCAAAACCACTCACAAATGTAGTGGACAATTTGGTGAAAGACAGAGGGGAGGGGTGTTGAGGGGCTGGGAGAATGGAGTGAATGGTTAAAGAAATACAAATTAGTAGCTGATGGATGGTCATGGGAATGGGGAGCACGGCATGGGGAATGCAGTCAGCAGTAATACGATGGCTAAGTGCAGGGTCAGGCAAGGGAGGGAGCAATTGGGAGGATCGATTTACAAACTATATAGATGTCAAACCAATGTACTGTATACTTGAAACTACTTAAAATAGATTTTTAAAAAGTCAAAGTATACAAACAAGGGTTTTCTCTGGTGCTGGGTCTTTGGGTGAACTCAACATTTTTCCTTCCTTTCTATATTTTCATGGGCATCCATCTCTATTATTGTACTTTAATAATGGGAAAAAATGATCCAAAGTCAGCTTTCAAATTCAGAGGGTCTTGTAGCTTTTTCTGTATGTTCCTGCCAATAATCATTCACTGATTTGAAAATCCTCTGGCACTTGGCCAAACTTATTGGCTGATTTAAAACAAAATAAACACATCACATCAAATACGCTTTGCTTGAGATTCACTTTTGCCTTTAAAGTTTGTCGCTGACTTTGGCAGCCTGAATTCCAATTGTACTTTCAACACCACACCTTCTAACCTGATTGCTTTTGGAAAGTGAGTTGTCAGCCACAGTGAAGTATAACGAACCCATTTTAAACCCAGTCTTTTTACAAAAGGACTTGGCTGAGCTTAGTCATTCTCAACTCTGGCTGCACGTTAGAATCACTGCTTAGCTTTTTAGACCAATTCCTGCCCAGACCCGACCCTGAGGAAGTCTGATTTCATTGTTCCAGCAAGTTCTCAAAGCTCTCCAGGTGATTCTACCGTACAACCATGATTGCAAACCCCATGCTTAGGTCCCATTTTATTTTTTGCATCTTTGGTAATACGGTGAGAAGGGTCTTTGGGATAAATGACAGAAATATTACATTCTGAAAGCAGTTAACAGAATTTGTTTATAAAAGGAACAACTGGTCTCTTATAAAGTAAAAAAATATATAAAAAAGCCTTGAACATAGTACCTTGTAAACATTTCTGTATCTCACAGGCTTGTTTCTGGCACGGATCCTTCCGCAGCATTCCAGAAAACTAAAATAAGAAAAACAATTTTTTATTTTGTCTTTTATCCATAACAACTTTAAAGCCCCTCTAGAAGGAATTCTCTTCAGAGGCAAGCAGTATGCCCTTCCAACAGCTAGAAGACAATTACACTAAAAAATACTCTGCCCATTCATAGGATGAATCAACTGTATTTTTATAATGTCCATTTCATTCGATTTGGAAGATATAAATAGCTTTACATGGAACAAAAAACCACCCTGGAATTCAATCAACTCGTCTTGAATACTGTAAACCAATACTGGGCTAGAGGAGCCGACGCCGCAGCCTGAAGGGCCTGCCCACTGCCCTGCTGTCATTCACAAAACTACCCTTGGTAAATGATTAAACTCCTTGAGCCTTTTTCCTTATTATTTGTGTATACAATGGGGATCATACCTACCTCACAGCATTGATGGAAGGATTAAATGTGATAAAGTGCATAGGATAGTGCCTGGAAGGCAGGAAGGCCTCGCTACATGGTAGCTATTATTCCCAAGATTTTTAACAAGTAAAACTAAGGTTCTAAATGGCTATAAACTGTTATAACTCTTTTTAACTCAGGGAATTCTTTATCAGGTAGTAAATGCTCTCCTAGGCAAATCAGCGATACTCGCTGCTATTACTTCCTGAGAAAGGTGCTCTTCAAGCAGCTAAGATGTTTTCCGGAGCTGATACAGAAACCGACTTATTGAAAATATCTGTGACCAGAGAATAAATTTAAGTGCCCATGAATTTGATCAGCAACTTCCAATAATTTGAAGACACAATTTCAGAAAGGAAAAAGGCCCAGGAGCCTTTGTAGCTAATTTCATTAATGCAAATAACCTCCTTTTTTTTTTCCAGAGCCCCCTATGTTCTTAGTAGATCCAAGCTAGGTCAGTACTGGGATGGGAAACACTGGAGCAAAACCTAGGATATTTACAGGGTGGGAGGAGGGAAGGCAGGAGGACTGCTGCAGGGCAAATAAGCGACCAATAGATGTTGATGCTGCTAGGAGCTGCTCTCTTCTCTCTAAATCAGTACCAAGTCCTTGGTGATCAGAGCATATGTTCTGTAGCAGGTGCTGACTTTTGTGGGATTCATCGGATCCCAGTTCCAGCTGATGATGTCCATTAAAGGTTCTATGGCAATTTCCAAAGGAGTCAATTTCAAGTTACGTATCCTGACTAAGTGCTTTTGTTGACTCGCTTTCTGCCTGCGTAACCCTCTCTCTGCAGTTCCACTTGCGGTGTTCTTCATGACCCTTCCTAAACTTCTGTGTTCTTGAGCAGTTTTTCAACCCACTCCCTCCCCTAGGCCCACAGGTGGGTGCACTGCGGTGGTGGATGAAGTGATTGCCATGTACTGAACAGAACAGAGGAGCATGTCTTCCTAGAATTCCAGCACCTGGAAAAAAAATGGATCATTAAAATCACCACGACCGAACAGCGTGCAAAAAAAGAGGGGAGACGGGGCAGAAACAAACATACATACCAGGTTAATCATCAGGCAAAAGCTTAAGCAACAGCTCCTGGACTCCCCTGACCTGTCAGAAAAAGAACAGTTTATAGAGCACTCTGCTGTAAGAGTCCCCATCCAATAGAAAATGATCAAGCGACAAGTGTACCATTAAATGATGCTGGATCTGCCACAAGCGCGAGTTGTTATCCATGTAGCGCTCCTCGGGGTAGAGTTGCCACATGAGAGGTAGCTGGGAGGTAAGAAGGTGACTTGGCCTAGCTGCGTCACCTAAGGGAACCTGAACTTGCTGGACTCGTGCCCTTAGGAAACTCGTCTCCTGATGGAAAGAAGTGATCAAAAATAAAATCAAAGACTTCAGGACATGGACACGAGTTAGAAACCAAGTTGCTTGAAAGCAAAATCAATAAAGAAATAAGCAAAGTATAAACAGTTACCTCTTCCACGACGGCCACCCATGTGCGCTGGAACTCGTCGCGGTAGACACCCTCTTGGTGAACCCAGAGGTGATCGGGTGGCGCCCCCACATCCTCTCCTGACATTCTGGGCCTTGAGTTCCAATTCTAGCCCTGCTTTTCTCCACCTAAGCCTGCAGCACCCGCGCACAGGACACAGGTGTGACTTTTGCGGTTTGAATGAACTCACCAGTGAGCAAGGGGACCTGGTGCTAGCAACCACCAACCAGAACCACACCTCACACGCGTCTACCTGCACGGCCTAAATGGAGCCGAGCACATCTGGCGCGCCCTGCAACACACTGAAGTGACACTCAGGCAGAGCCTCGGGCCTACTACGGAGTACTCGGGAATTGGGGAGGGCAGGAGTCCCGAGGACATGCGGGACTAGCACCGCACGCAGCTGGGCGGTGCTCTCAAGTCTGCGTTCGTTCACGCAGCAGTGTCTGACCAAACATCCTGAGCAAGAGAATGTGCACAGGGGTGTGCCTGAGGGCACACTTCTTTAGGCAGGAACGCAGTGGAGCAGACACGTGTATGTCACATCCCTGGAGGAAAACTCCCTGCCAAGCGCTTTCCACTTCAAAGGGAAGACTGTGAAGGTCAGGTCACGTGCATGGCTTTCTAAATTGAAAGTAAAAGTTGTTTGAAGAGCGAACGACCTATCTGTCAGTTTACTTAGAAGGGTGACTCGTAGCAGCTGGGCCTTTCCAGGAGGGGAGTTTCACGTTAGGGAAAATGTTTAAGTGTGCTTCATGGAATTTTTGAGCTGCAGTAGACTTTGGGGATTATGGTGACTCGGAGCTGAGTGGGAGAAAGTGACAGCTATCCACCTAGGTTCTTGTTTCATTTTGATAACGCCTCAGGATGTTACAGGAGCCCAGTCCTCCATGGAAGTGTGGGCTTAAATTCTGCTCTCCCAAGTCGGAAGGCCGGAAAAGTCCCTCTGCCCTCTGAGAGGGGTAGAAGAAGCCCACCTCCTGGGCAGACTTGGCTCTAACCCCATAAGGGTCCTCTGTCCAGCTCCAGGTCTCATTTTGGGGCCTCACCACATCTTGACCTGCGTTTTGCAGAAATGAATCCTGTGGACCTGGCTCACAGTGCCACAGCATTGGGGGACCGGCCACACAAAACCAAGGCCTCCTGTTCCCATCAGGTGGCCATTAGGTGGGAAAGGAACCGCAGCACAGGATGGGAAGGTGTTCCCCTCGAGCCAGACCGTCAAGAGCAAGTGAGCTGCCAGGACCCGGCGTGATGCAGCCCAGGACAAAGTTCGCCACAAAGTGCCAGCCAAGCTGAACCGAGCCCCCTTTTCAGGGATGACAATCTGAGTCTGATTTGTTTTCCTGAACACTGTTCATTTACCTTCCCTGAAAGGAAAGTACAAAATATCTTTTACAGGCATAAGCAATGGTCTGATTTTAGTGAATAATTTAAGAACGTCACAGTGGCTTCGCCCACTGTACCCTGAACAGACTTGACTCTGGGCTACTGTAAGGTTCCGTTGTAAAGGGCTCTCTCACTTCATTCACCTGAAGGGCCACCCCTTCTCCTTAACCAAATCCCGGTTTTTCTCAATGGCAGTGCCACCCCGCCTGATCCTGCAGACTCAAAACTTATGAGTTATCTTGGATTTCATCGTCTTCAGTTGCTATATCCTATCTGTCACCACTTCCAAGGTGCACAACCCCCGCTGGATTAGAGATAAACTCTCTCCCCCAATACTAGGCTCATTTCTAGCTCCACACCTTCGATCCTGCTTTCCACTTGCCTACAACGCCTCCCAGGCCTCTGTCCACATCAGAACTATTCCAGCTGAGTGCAGCTGCCTGCCGTCTTCATGAGAGTGTCATGCCTCCTGTAACTACTGCAGCACTGGATTAAACTAAAGCTCCTATTCTGGCCTCTGATTATAAATCGCCTTGCATGTTTGCTCCGCTTCGTTCACATCCTGTCTTTCCCCAAATACAGGAATATAAGCTCTTCAATGGCAGGAATGATACAGAGAGGCTGAACAGACTACATAGACATGGGTAGAGATTGATTCTCTGGGTGTTGAGTATTATATAGCTCTCTCTCTCTCTCTCTCTCTCTCTCTCTCTCTCTCTATATATATATATATATATATATATATATATATATATACACACACACACACACATATATATATATATTTTTCAAAGCCATTTTTTTTTCTATTTAGCAGATAGAATTATTCTGCCTCTCTTCCTGCTCAGGGCTTTGGAAAGGAGTGATATACAAAACCCCAGTAAATACTAATGTCAAGATAAAATATGTTAAAGTCTGGATTTCGAGTACAAAAGAAGTGTGGCCACTGTTTTAAAAAAGTAGAATCCAAATGCTAAGGGTTTCGGGACCATTTCAGCTTCACAGACAGGTCCTAGCGATAACCAACATCATTGACGTTTAAATGCTTCAAATGAAAAGCACAATGTTACGGGTTACACTGACATTACAAGGAAATAATTCCAGTGGAACAGAGGGCAAACGAGTTGCAGATGATGCTCTGTTACTATGATTCACTACAAAGAGGCCTATGAATCACTACAAAACATTCCCAGAAGAAAGGGATGTGCTGCTGTGAGCAAAAGGCCAGCATGCTGGGCATCAGCAGGATGAGCCTGGGAACAAACCCCAGCACACGACCCTGGACTTGCGTTTGCCACCGCTCAGAGAGCATGAAGGCCCAGAGAAGGGCAACTGCGGTGATCGAGGGGCTGAGACGATGTCATATGAACGTGAACTAACATTCTCAGCCTAGAAAAGCAAAGGCTTTTCTAGGGATTCAGATCAAAGGCCACAAAAATCACAGGTCATATGAATGGGACACTTTCGCTAAATGTGATTCTTGAAACATTTGGTTCTTTTTTCTTGGTCAAATAAGTCTGGGAATCTCACGTTACTACAGTAAAAGCCCTGGCAAGTTATACAGTAAAGGAACTTAATTTTGTTAACATTTCCCAAATTTATACGACTACGGAACATTTTTCTGCACATGACACTTGTTCACAAAATTCAGGACGCCTTGAACTAAGCCAAATCTCTTAAAACCTCAGGATAAACTTAGGTACAAGGTCCAATACCATACACGGAACATAAACCCGTTCCACTCAACTCAAGGAATACTACCAGCTGCAAATTCAAATGGATTTTCAAAGTGTTTGTATAGCTTTATCATCTATGAAGGCACTAAAAAAGATTGTCCCCACGGGGGTCACCTTGATGCCACTGTCAGAGACCACACTGGCTTAGATAACTTCTTAGCAAAGCATTTTGTAAATTATATTTTAAACGGATGATACACAATAGGGAAGGGCTTCTTTGGGGAGTAATCTAAGTCAAACCATTAATTTTCCTTTACAGAATGAATTACTTTGTGTCTTCTTAGAAAAGGATCGTTTGTTTTCATTTCCAGGTGTTTTAATATTTTTAAACATTACTCAGTTGAATACACTTATTTCATTTGAAGGCAGTTAATAAACTCATCCAGTGACAATGGTGAAGTTACTGAGAACGTGTGCCCTGGAGCCAGCCTGGTCTGCGTGTGAATCCTGATTTTATCACTTACTAGTCTTGTGACCTTGGACAGGTTAACCTGTCTATATCTCAGTTTTCTGAAGTGTAACATGAGAATTAAGGAACATATTGATCATAAAAGTCAGCCCTTATTTAGCACTTCCGTTGGGTTTTATATGTATTGACTCTTTTAATAATCACCTGCTCAGACTGATACTATTATCTCCCCCAGCAAAAGATGAGGGAGGTAAGGCACAGAGAAGTTAGGTGACTCGCGTGAGGTCACACAGCTAGGAGGTTGCAGCGCCTCATTAGGTGCAGTTTACACACACGTATATAAATGCTTAGTAGGTGGTCTAGCACATAATAAGCTTGCTATAAATGTTAAAAGCTTTTTTTTCTACTCCAATTCACCTTTTAGAGCTGTAAAATGCAGCCACGAGCATTATAAAAGTTAGAGAATGTCATTCTGGAATATGAGAATAACAGCAACAACAAACAAAAGGTGTTTTCCTTGTTGAAGGTGCCCGAAGGCACTTTATATAAACTCAAAATATCCCAGCACTAACACATAATAATGAGAAGAACAGCCATCCTCGCCCGGTGAGGGCTGGGCACACTAGCCACACACAGTCACCGAAAATAATATATGGTGCACAGTTGAAACTTAAGAGCACATTTAGACGGGTCCAGTGTGATTGCACACTTGAAATGTCTCCCAAGCTTCATCATCATCAAAACCAATCACGGACAGATGTGCCATGTGATCCGTAAGCATTAGGCAAAAATGGAGGTTGCTGGCATACGTATCACAGAGAGTTCTGGATGCGGGCCCTGCCTGCGGGGAGACGGGTTGGAACTGACTTGGGAGAAAAGAGCAAAGCATCAACACCTCTTCAGGGAGCCCCCTGGGAATGTTCCCTTTCCAGTACTGCCCTGTCTGCCCGGCTTCAGAAGCACGCAGGGACTAGAAAACGAGCTCAAACGCACGCAAACACCGATGGGCTGTGGAGGTGGCACGGCTTAGGTTTTGCTTGCATTTAGAATCGTTCCCAAGATCCACGTGTAATTGCTAACCTTGGGAGTTGGGACGCGTGTACTTTGACACCCGTCCAAAGAACATTACTTTGACACAGAATGTCAGCGGGTTTGATACCAAGACAAGGAGAGCTGCGGAAACTTGCATCGTGGGGAACTACGGGGAGACATCCGACCTTGAATCAAAACCGAAGGCCCCCCTAGCCCCTTCCCTGTAACAAACAGATACGTCAAAGCTTTTGGAGAAAGGAGCAGCAGCCAAGCTTAAGAGTGATACTTTTTCAGACACAGTATAGCACTGTTTCTGCAAGAGGTTACTCACATGAATATAATGTTTCTTGGGCTAATTAATCCGCCTCGAGAGCAGCGAGGCTAAAACTTCCAGGTTCCCCCACCCCGGGCCAGTCAAGCCGGGATCGGGACGTGAGCCCGGGGCGAGCCGAGGGGCATCCGGGGCCGAGGTCACCCCAGCCGAAGTTACGAGGCAAGGGCCAGCAACCGGAAGTGGTCCAGGGAGAGTGGTGCGAGATTCAGGGGCCGTAACTTGCAAACAAAACAAAAGAAAAGAAAACCTGAACTAGCTTGGGAGCGAATTTCAAAAGAGCGTCCCCCTGGCTGCAGAGGCTGGCGCGCGCGGCGATGCCGCCTCAGGGCTGTCCCCAGAGCCTGTAGGCCGCGTACTGCTCTCCTCAGCGGGCGGGCAAAATGGGCGCCGGCGCTCGGGAGGCGCGTGCCCGGGCGCCCGGGCGCCGCTGACAGACCACGTCCGCCTGCGGCCAGGGAGCACCGCCTCCCTGCCGCCCCCGCCGCCCGGCCTGACGCCCCGTCCGCGGCCGGCCACCGCCCTCCGCCCTCCGCCCCGACGGCCACGCCTGCCCCAACCGGCGCGGGCGTTTCCCAGGTGCCGCCGGGTCGCCCCGCCCCCGCCCAGGCCCCGCCCCCGCGCGGCCCCGCCCGCGCTCCCCAAGCCCCGCCCCCGCGGAACCCGCGCTCTGCAGCTCTCGGTTGGCCAGGCCCGAGTGGGCCCGAGGCGGACTGGAACAGGGTCGGACCAAGATGGCGATGCAGGTGGTGCAGGCGGTGCAGGCGGTTCATCTGGAGTCGGATGCTTTCCTCGTGTGTCTCAACCACGCTCTGAGCACGGAGAAGGAGGAGGTGATGGGGCTGTGTATTGGGGAGGTGAGTAGGTCAGCTAGCCTGGCCCAGCCTTGCTCCGTGGTCCCAGTGTGTGCTCGGGTGGGCGCTAGCTGCGTCCAGGGCTGCGGAGGCCATGGGCACTCAGATCCTTGGACGGATGGTCCTGTCGCGGGGGTCCCGTATCCTCTGGTCGCTTGACGCTTTTAAAGCGCCCCGCAGTCCGCCAGCGACCCGCATAAGTCTGGGGGCAGGGGGAGGGCTTGCATTTTTTTCTTACAGTCTCTGGCCTTTTCTTTAGATCTGGACCTAGCACCCAAATAGACCGAAACCGCGATAGGCCAGGAGGACATTCTAGCATAATAGTGTTGCAGGAAGCGACGCCCCAGTCGGTGATCTCTGTAAGCCCCTTCGTTTGCATTCCTCGGTCGCCTCCTCTCAGTAGGACATCAGTGTCTTAGGAAGCGACTGACCACGACTGGGGCCCCTCGAGGATGCATTCTAAGTGTATCAAACAACCTAAGCGAGGAGAGGGCTTCAAAGACGCACAGGTTTCCCCTGCCTTAAGTTGTGCAAAGGGGCGAAGGGCGATGAGGAAATGGAGCTTAGTTGTTTCCGGTCCAAAGGAAGAATTCTCCAGTTTTTCATGCCTGCATCCAGGAACACATGACTTAATTTTCGTGTAATCTGCATCCATGTACATCTACTAAGAGTAATGTGATCAATAATGTTTTCTGCTCTTTCCCACTCTAGTTGAATGATGACACAAGGTAAGACTATATTTGTTTACTCATCCGTTGGTCTTTGTGTCACTATTAACTCAGAATTCTGCCTACTTGGGCAATAATTGTGTATGGGTTGTGTTTTAAGTTACTATTATCAGCCCAGAGCTCCCTCGGTGATCTACTTTGAATCATCCCATCCCCGCCCTGAGGGTTGCTTTCCACCTTACTTCCTGGTAGGATTTTCCATCGAGATATGCATGACCTTAGGTGAAAAATGCGCTCAAAGGAAGGCAACAGATCACGAGTGAATCTGTGAAAGCTCTCACATAGAAATTTGCTGACCTATATGGCGCTGTTATTTTCCATTTTCTCGCTTGATAGTTTTTTGTTCTCTCCCCCTCGCAATGACAATGAGTACTGATAATTTTCTTTGTGGCAGGTCATATGCGCATTAAGAGATATTTCCCCCTATTGATCTGTCTCTCCATCTAAATTGGCTCCTCCATCTCTCTGTCCTTCTGCGTCTCTGTGGCGAGCCCTACAGTGATCTCAGAGATCGCTAGTCGCTTGAATGCTTGAGGTGGTAAAAACTTGGGGTTACTTTTATTTAACTTTGAGTGTGTACTTCTCAAGGCCACCTCCATAATACCCAGGATTCTAGAAGAAGTTTAGCTTTGCCGGTGAAAACCTTCAGGCACTCGGCCACCTATGCATGCATCCCAGACTGCCTCTCACAGACTTTCCTTCCTTTTCTTTTCTCTCTGCTAAGCTTTTATTATTCCCTTTTTTTCTCCTAATTTCTCCGCAAAAGGAGTGACTCCAAATTTACATATACGGGAACTGAAATGCGCACAGTTGCTGAAAAGGTATGCGTGCTAGATTTTTGCATGACCGAAATTTGCAGCTGGGGAGGGATTTCTGTGCTCTGTTTGATGAGCTCAGCCAGGAATTAGTCTGGTTTGTGTAGGGACATGTTTGTGGCTGGGTGGGGTGTTCACTATAATAAAATCAGATGAAGAATCTACTCACTAGGAACGAGAGCTACTTTTCTCTTCTTTGTAGCAAATTATTGCTACTCTATCAAGATGAGTAATCACTGTCAGCTCTCCTCCTGCCTGTTTAGCTGGTTCATGTCGTCATTGTCTTTTTTTCTGGAGTCCTGGTACTCACTCAGGTGACCCCTCTTTTCTTACAGGCAGACTAGGACGACTTTCTCTTTTCTGGTCTGTTCTAGCCTGCATGGTCTAGTATAACGCTTCTCAACCTAATCATTGTATAGGAACAGGTAATTTCCCCCCTAATATGGTGCAGACCGATGCTTTTGTAAAAGACAATGCAAATAAATAAATGATGTCCTCTCCTCCTGCCAAGCAGATGATGGAGGTGATCAGAGCTGTAGGGCAACAACTCCATGTCCTTATTGCCCCTTCATACAAACTCGCCCGTGTTAACCACTTTGCTCCCATATCAAGGAAAGAAGTCCACGTCCCATCCACAGCTGCAGCTTCTTCAGGGACCTCGCTTATCTAATATCTCCTTTCTCTTCTGAGTCTTCCACCTTCTCTTGTCACGTGGCTCTTTTCCCTTAGGATACAGATGTGCTTAAACCTCTCTCATTTTTCGAAAGGAAAAGAAAAACAACGTCTCGATCCTCTGTCTTCCTGTGGGCACTAACTTTTTTATCCTTCTTTTAATAGCCAGACTTAAAAGCATAGGCTCCGATCATATTTTCTTCACCTTCTCCATTCAAACCCACCAAGGTCTGGCTTCCAGTTCTACCCCTGCGGCCACCTCCCCATCGCTCCATCTGTGGATTATTTCTTGGTGCTTATCTTAATCTTTCCCTTGAGAACTCTGAACTCTCATAGTTTTTGTTTGTTTTGTTTTTGTCCTGTCTCCCTGTGCCTCCCCCTTCTTTTTGGGATGCTTCCTCCTCTGCCTACACATTAAATATTGCTCTTCTCCAAGTTTCTGCCTTGGCTTCCTTCTCTTTCCAGAATGTCTTCCTAGGCAGCATTACCTCCGCTGTGGCTTCAGGCGTCATTGTGGTTAGAGAGAGAGCTGTCTTCACATTCTTTCTGTAATATTCACTGTGTGGCTTTGGGCATTTTACTTTGCAACTGCCACTTCACTTTCTTTATCTAAAACAGGGATAATGACAGCCACCAATCTCTTAAAACTGTTGTGAGAGCTGGATTTGGGTAATGTATGTAAAACACTCATCTGTAAAATGGATATCACAACAGTACCAACCTCACTGGATTACTGGGGGAGTTAAGTTAATATGTGAAAAAGCGCTTTCACAAGTGCCTGTTACATCACAGGCAGCCAGTAAATATTGGTCATTCTGACTGTTGTCATTACTTCCCAAAGGATGCTGGTTGGTTTAAATTACCCCAAGCTCTAGAACTTTATACGACTGCCTGCTGGACATCCAAGTTTACCTAGACTCGGGCATCTTAAAGTAACAGTTCAAAACTGAATCTTTCCTCTTCCTCCAGCCCACTCCTTTACTATTCCTCTCGTCACGTTGTCCCCGAGCCTGACTGCACCTTGGAATCACCCAGTCATCTTTACGAAATCCTGATGCTGACTCAGTTGGTCTGGAGTGAGACTCGAGAGGCAGAATTTTGAAAAGCTTCTCAAGTGATACTAACGCGCAGCCAAGTTTGGGAGCCCACCGCCTGCCATTCAGAAGTGTTAACCTAGATTGCTTTCGTATTTGTTTTCAATGCTTCATCCCGACTCCTGCTACCTTATTTGAGGTCCTTATCCCTTCTTTCCTCGAATGCTGTGTGTGCCTCTCCACTGGTCTCCTTGCCACAAGTCTGTCTCGCTTCTGGTCCTTTCTTCTCACAGCTTAGGATGTCCTCTTGGGAACATAAGTCTGACACATCTCTGCTTAAAATCCACTGCATTTCCCATTATCTTTAGGACAAGTCTCATTGGTGAAGCATCCAGGGCCTGTCATGATCTCATTTTCTGTTTATTATCTCTTTATATTTCTTTACCTGGATCCAAGCTCTAACCAGGGTAAAGGATGTCAGTTTCCAGTGAAGTATGTGCTGGTTCACTCCTTGTGTCTGCTGGGTGTTACTCACGGACTGCTTGGCTAGCCCCTTCTCCCTTGCAGTTCAGCCTAGGCGCCACCTGGCTCCTTTAAGGGACCCGCCCTGACCTGTCGGCTAGGTTAGATAACCTCTTCTATGCTACGCTAGCCCTTCCAGCCTATCTATTACAGTGACTTCTGTACACTGTGTGTATCACTTAGGCCATCTTACAGTGCCTCCCAGAGAGTATGTCCTCAACGAACACATGTTGCATGAATGAATGTCATGCCCTATAATAGGAGGTTAGTGTTACCTGCCTGTCACCCATGGGGAGCCGTGCTAGGGGCCACACATTTTCTGGAAAGGGCCAGATGGTGAATGTTTTTTTGCTCTGTGGGCTGTGCAGTTTCTGTTGCAGTCGCTTAGCTCTGCCATTGTAACACAAAAGCAGCTACATAAGGGAATGACCGTTGGCAGACTCGGCCTGATGGGCCACGGTGTGCTGGCCCTCAATGTATAGCAGGACACAGAAGCAAAAGAAAGTGGGTTTTGATACCTTAATTTCGAGGTAGGGGGGCCAATCTAGCCACACTGGAATGTCTTATTTCTTATGGGACAGTGACTATAACAGTTTTCCTCAAGCCCTTCAGCCGTCTGTGGCTCTCAAGGACATCTGTCAGGCCTTTGCAGCCTTTACTTAGGCTTGTGGCATTTTTCATCTATTCCTGGGCTGGTCTCGCCATCCCATCCTGCACTTTTGCTCACTCTTCTTAGACACTGAAACCTCTGGCTAGCGGGAGAATATTGGGAAGAGGGGATGTAATTAACCTGGGCATCAACCCCTACAATACATTTCCAGTTTTAATGACATAATTTTATTTTTCAGGAGTCCATTTCCTCATCTTGAATTCTGTGTCAATTGGTACCATCCAGATTACATATTAATCTTCATGGGTTCAGCAATCTGATCTCTTCAGTGTTGACATGGAATAGCTTTTCCCATTCTTTTATTTTTAGTCTTTCTGTGTGCTAATAGTTAAAGTGTGTCTCTTATTAGCAGCATATTGTTTTTTGCAAATCCACTCAGATAATCTTTTTAATTGGAGTATTTAGTCTAATTATACTTAATGTAATTATCGATACGGGTGGATTATAGCTGCCATCTTTTTGCTTTGCATTGACACACTTCCTTGTTTTATGTTTTTCTCTCCTTTCTTGTCTTCTTTTGAAAGAATCAGATATGTTTTATTATTCCATTCTGATCATTAATTAGTTAGAACATTCTTTGACTTCCGTTTAGTGGTTATGCTGCATGTTATAATATATGTACTTGGTTTGTTCGTCTCATGCAAATGACCATTTTCACCATTATCAGGGGTTATCCCTGAGGATACCAGAACCTAAGAACACTTAATTTCTTTTACAGCCACCCACCTTTCGGATTACTGTCATCATGCATCTTAGTTCTATGGATACCTTATGACCCACAGGATGTTATTACTGTTTTGCACAATTGGCATTTACTCACAAATTTAACCCTTCACAGTGTTCTTCATTCTTCCTGGGGTTTTCCTTTTGCCAGAAGAACACTTTTTAGTACTTCTGTGCTGGTAATACATTCTTTAAGATTTTTACATCTGAAAATATCTTCATTTTGCCTTCAGTTTTAAAGGATATATTCTTTGAATACAGATGTCTCAGTTGACCAAGCTTTTCGTTTTGCATTCTAACATGTTACCTAATTCTTTTTAGCCTTTGATTGTTTCTGTGGAAATGTCAACTCTGTGTCTTGTTACTTCTTGGAAGGTCAAGTGTCTTTCTATCTCTGCTTTTGGTTTTCTATATCGTATACTCTGTGCCCGCCAGCCACTGTACGGTCGCTGGCGCTAAAAATAACTAAAACACATTCCCTGTCCTTAAGGGTCTTGCATTCTAGTAGAGGAAAAAATTACGTCAACAAATAGAACACAACATGATACAAGCTCTAGCAAAGATACATATGTGTATTATTTTAAAAAGTCTTATGGGAGGGGAGGAGAATGATTAACTCTTTATAGGATGAGCGTGTAAAGCCTCACCAAAGGGGATTTGAAGGCTGTGAAAGAGTTCACCAGGTAGAAAGAGGCGAAAGGGGAGCACATTTCAACCTCAGTAGCCACGTGTGCATAACGGCGGCCATATCGCACAGTATGGGCCTATAGCTTACTCCCAAGGTCTCCTCTCTCAGATTTCACCCTTGTCCCCGCAACATCTGGCAGTGCCACACCTGTCTCTTTCCCTGAAACTTTTGAACCCTTTCTTTGTTCTAGTTTTCACTCCTCTGTCTGCCTGCCTTCCTGGCTCCTCTTATTGTCACCCTTCCTTAACATGGGTACCTCCCTTGATTAAGGCCCAGACCTCTGTTCCCTGTCCCCACACTAAGTCTTGCCTTTATGACATCTCCTCTGCTCAGATCAGTGCATCTGCAAACATGTTCATCTTCCCTCCTTCGCCATCCTTTCTACACTTAGATCTCCGTCTCACGTGTTTCACCACTCCAACCTTGAAACTTTAGAGTCATCCTCAACGATTGCCTCTCCTCTGTCACCCATGGTCCATAAGCTAACAAATCTTGTGAATTCTTCCTTGGTGATGAATCTCAAATATGTTTCTTCCATCTCTGCTATCCACTTAATCCACTTGTTTTTCATTACTATGTGTCTGGGCTATCTGAGATTATTTCCTTCCATCCAGTTCATCCTGCAGATCATGGCTTGGCATGTCGGGTCCTGTGCATTTTTACTTTAACCTTCTTTCTTAGCCTTGCTGTCTGCCATTCCACCTCAAGTCCTGTATGTAAATCAGTTGGTCACCTTGGTTCTCAAACATATCACTTGTATCAATTTGGCATCTATAGAAATTCTGTCTACACACACAGAGCAATCAGGAAATACATACGCTCATCTGCCTTTTCTATGAAGATTTTTTTTCCCCTAATCTGATTCCTTTCCTCTGAGCTCCTGTAGCAGTGATTCACTGCACTATTTTAGTGCCATTTCAGGTGTGATACAGCTGCTCAACCAAACTGTTAGCACTTTGAACACTTGCATTGTCAGACTCCGACTTGTATTCTGTTTTGTGACAGTGTCTTGCACATCATTGTGAATCGGATGGTTATTAGCCGACCATTCAAAAAGCGCTTCATCGGCCTAAATATTAGCCTTTGTATTTTTGTTTTGAAATGTCTTCGTTGAGCTTGGATGTCTTTTATTTTTGAAACATTCCATGGTTTATGAGAAAAATGTCAGTTTTCTAAAATGGAATCTTTTACCCGATAATGTAATACAGTGCAATTCTCTAATTGCGGGGAGACACAGGTTATTGGAGAGAGACAGAAGTAAACATTTCTGTGGCTTTTCCTTTAGGTTGACACCGTCAGAATTGTTCACATTCATTCTGTCATCATCTTGCGACGATCTGATAAGAGGAAGGATCGAGTGGAAATTTCTCCAGAGCAGCTGTCTGCGGCCTCAACTGAGGCAGAGATATCCTTACTGGTTGATGAGAAGCGTTCGCGTTCCCTGGGGCTACCAGCCCCCCTTCTTCTGTCCCAAGCCTTAGGCCGCTTGAGATGTCACACCTTTCCGGTGACTCTTTCCCAGTTTTCATATTTACCCCTTAGATCCAATTGCTTGGTTAACCAGAATGTTTGTCTCTTTCCCCTTTTGAGTGGCTTTTAATGGAAGAATTAGAAATTGGGGGTATTCCTTCTCTTAAATGCCAGATCCCGGGGCCAAAACCTGTGACCACAACCTCCACGAGGAGTGAGTCCCTTCCTCCGTTCCCAACCCCTGCCCCTGTCCAGGCCTCTCTGCACCTTTCCCCAGTGTTCCTAATACCATTTAATTTCCAGGCTTCATACTATCTCTGTCTCTGTTTGGAAAGATTCTCTTTTGAGGCTGCCTCTCAAAAAAACGCAATGCCAAGAACTGAATGCAATATGCCATGTTAAATACAACCAGACACCGAGCAAATGGGACATCTGCTTCCTATGACCTGGACCCCTTACCTCAGCTAGAGCAAGCAAACTTTGCATAAGGGAGTCTTAGTTTTCTTATTGTTCTTTTGGATTAAGTTAATCTCGCAGTCACTTAAAAAGTAACTTTTAAAACAGATAGTATATATACAATGTATAAACTCAAAAAGAAACAAAGTTACACTAATGAAGGTTATCTGTTTTTTGTGTGTCCTGACAGCGGAATCTGTGCCCAGAGAAACACAAATATTTTCTTTTTCCAAAAGTATGAATACATAGTGCATTTCACGTGTGTGTGTGTGTGTGTGTGTGTGTGTGTGTGTGTGTGTGTGCGCGCGCGCGCACACACGCACATCTGTAGGATCAGTTCCTGGAGGTGAAATTTCTGTGGCAAAGGCTGTACATACTAGAGGTGCTACCTGCTCTATCAGGTGGTGTTCCCACCTGCCGTTTACAGGTAATCTACCTGTTTTACTCTAGCAGTGTGCAAGAGTGCCCACTGCCCTGCATGCTCGTAAACACCGTGTATCATCATCAGAGTTTTGTTTTGTTTTTGGGCTACCAGGCTCTGGTAGATCCAAGTTTTTACTTGTCACCCGTCTGATGGGCAAAAAAACTGTACCATATTTCCTACCATTTTAATTAGCATTTTTCTTATTATGAAGAAATTTGACCCACTTGTAATTTTTCAGAATCATTTGTATTTTTTCTCTGAACTATCTGGTTATTTCCTTGGCCCATTTTTCTATTGATTTGGAGAGCTTTTTCTTAATAATTTCTTAACTCTGTAATGTTAAGAAAATTAGCTCTTTCTGATCATGATAGTGATTTTTCTGAGCTTGTTCGTGCTGTGTGTGTGTTTTTCCCCCAATCAAATTGTTGTGTCTGCATTTTTATATAATCACATGCGTCAGTGTCTTTTTATGGGGCATACCTTTTTTAAAACTGTTTGTGAATAATTAGAGATTCATTGGCGGTTGCAGAAATAGTGTGGAAATGTCCGTGTACCCTTCCCGCAGTTTCTCTGAAGGTTACATCTTACAGAATTCACAGCATAATATGGAAAGCAGGAGGTGGGTGTTGATATAGTGCGTGTTGTTCGCTGCCATTTTGTCACGTGCGTGGGTGTATGTAAGCACCGCAGCAGTCACATGTAGACCTGTTCTATCACCATAAAGGTCTACCTCCCGCACCTCCTGTATAGTCACCCCCACACACACAAGCCCTGGCAGCCACTGATCTGTTCTCCAGCTCTATAGTGTTGTCATTTCGAGAATGTTGGATAAATGGAATCCTATAGTATGTGACTATTTAAGACTGGCTTTTTTTTCACTCTGCCTCTCGCCCTATTCCTGCCTTGGATGCTAATCATTGATTCTCCATCTCCTCATTGGGAATGGGTTTTCCTGCTTCTAATTTTAGATCGGATGCCAGGCGTGATTTTCCCTCGGGTGTGGGATATCTTCGTAGTCCTAGACATATTTGGGGGGGCTTTGTCCTGGATGCTGGAAGCAGCTGGATGCTTTAGAGTATGTCTCTGGATTACATTTGCTACGTGGTCCTCTCAGGGTCACAGTCCTTTTTCTCCACACTACCGGGGCAAGACCCTTCTGGGTGCCCTGCCCGATGCCTCCCAAATTGTGATATTTGCCATTCTGGCCAGTGAGGACAGCCACTAGTCCTTGTCCTGCTTGAGCGCTGGGCATCGTCACCTTTCATCCTCTCGGGCGGTCCTCCCCGCGGCCTCGTGCGGTTTCCTCACACGCTGTGCTGCTCAGGGGTCTTCCTTCCACCCCAGGATAGTCAGCGGGACCTCTGGACATGAGGGTCCTCTCCCCCTGCCGCTCCCTCCTCCCCACTCTTCTGCCCACCAGCTCCAGCTGCCAAACCGTACAGTCCATCTTCTATACCCAGGAAGCTGGCTGGGCTCTGCCTCAATTTCCCTTCCTGCTCTGTGGTGGGAAGTTTTCCCAAAGGCTCACCTCATTTGTTTCCCATATTCTGGCCTTCCTGTTTCATATCTATTATCCAGTTTGTTTCTTTGTTTGTTTCAGGCAGGAGGATAAGTCCAGTTCTTGTTCATCCATCTTAGAAGCAGAAAGCCCATTCATTGGTATTTAAATGAACAACCAAAAACAGACTTTGCCAAAATAAAATTCCCAGAACATCAACTATATAAAAGATGTGTATTATTGTGATTAAATAGCATAACTTCAAACTGAAACGAGTCCATTCCCAAAATGGATGGACACACTGTTTCACGTTAATGCACTTGGACATGAAAATGACTGTCAGGTGTTTACTGGGTGCCAGGCACGAGGCTAAACACCTTGTGTGGATTACATCATTTGCTCCTCACTGCTTCGTCAGCTGGAACCCCCCTAGTCTGCAGCTGAAGAAATGGATTTAGAGAAGTTAAGTGGCTTCTCTTGGCATTTGAAAGTAAAAAAATTACTTTAAAATATTCTTTCTCAGTCTTAGTTGTATATAAGGATGACCGCATTTTAATATGATTTGCTGGAAAACAAGCCAGCATTTCACAATTTAGCAGCAGCAGAGGGGGACAGCTTCTTACCTCTGAGTTCAACTCTTGTCTCAAGTTAGAGCCATGGAATTATGGGAAAATTTTATTTCTAGGATAAAGGAAGAAAATATTCTTTTGGGGGATACTTCTACACAGATGGTGACACTAAACTAGGGGTCTTTGTTCATTTGGTTCTGAAACCACCCTAGTCGCTGTTGACAGTGGCAGCCTGCCAAAGAGAAATCAAATGAGTTTTGAAAATCTGGTATTTTTTTTCAAAAATAGGAGTAGGATGGAGCTAGAGAGAGGGTGGAGGAGTACTCAAAATATAAGTGACTTCTAAAGATTTAGAAAAGTTTTTCATATAGCATAGTGATAAGTATTTGAACAATCAAACAGCCAAAATGGAATAAGAGAATGTAATTATATGGCAATGGAAACAGAATGGATTCCATTTAAAAAAAGAACCCCTCTGGTTTTAAATGGGAAGTCTAGGAAATTCCAGGTGTCAGTCTTATTTCATCCTTTTATTGACATGAAATCGTAATGGGTTTGTTTTAAACCTCAGGATACTTTCTAAGCCCTTATTAACATCACAGATTTCATTCCTACAAGTTGAAAATACCTTGACAGACACACAGGTTGGCAGAACTGACAGGTCGGCCCATGAGAGTTGTGGGCTGGTATCATTCCCATCCTCATATTACTGTCTGGCCTTCGCATGTTGGTAAGTATCACGGGACTGCAGTGTTAATTGTTCTTAGAAATGGATATAATTTTCCTTCTCCATTGCATGAGCTCTGGTTATTTTAACCCAAAATTTATCCGTAAGCAGGTGTCCTTATTTTTATTTTGCTATGTTTTAAGAGTAAGGATTTCTGTCATATTGATTGTTTTTAATAGAAAGAAAATTTCAGCACCGCATTTTTGATTATTCAAGAAATCAAGATTAACTAAAGCCTTACATTGGGCTGATATATATATATATATATGATATATGATATATGATATATATATATATATCAGCCCATTGTAAGGCTTTAATTCTGAGATTATATATATATATATAATCTCAGAATTAAAGCTATATATATATATATATATATATATATATATATATATGTCAGAACTAAAGTCATATATCTATCTACATATCTATATAGATATCTGTGTGTGTGTGTGTGTGTGTGTGTGTAAATTCTAACCGAAAGTTGCTGATTGCTGAATACTACTGTCGAATACACTCCCACTGGTGTGAAGGGTGAAATTTACCAAGCTGGTGTCTACAACTGTTTATCACGCATTCCATCCTAGCTGTTGGGACTCTCAAACTACCTCCCCACTCCTAATCAGTATAATGTTACAAAAATGTTTTCCTTTTTTTTTATCTTTACCCCTTTGCCTTAATCATGGTCTCTTTTTGTCTCTACCCGACTCTTGAAAGAAGTAGAATAACTTTAGCAAAGTAAAATAACGTTCTTGAGCATTTAACTCTGTGCTGCTGGTTTATGAACATTTTGTCTAATCCTCATGGTAAACTGTCAGTTAGAACTCTTGCCCCATTGTAAATAGAGGCTCACAGGCTTAACTTAGCGGCAGAGCTGAGCTTTGAACCTGGGTCTGCGTTCCAAGTCTGTGCTCCTTCCACAGTGATGTCCTATTTGTACTCCCAGGGGCTTGAGTTGATCGCACATTCTCTGTTCATCTGCGCTGTGATCCGAAGGCAGAGACAACAGCAGTGCAGTCTCAGGCTCTAAGAGCAGACGAGTGGTCCAGTACCGCAGAGTAGTGACTCCGCGTGTGTGTGGGGGGTACTTCTCAGAGTCAGCTGGCAGAGCTTTTGGAAAACCTACCCGCCCTAAATTCATCTTTCTCAGGCCGGAAAAGTACCCACCCTAAATTCATCTTTCTCAGGCCGGACCCACTGTAAGAACCTCTGGGAGTGTGTCCTAGAGGGGTTGATTGTGAAAAAGCTGGAGGGATTCTGGTGCATAGCCCCAGTTGATCACTGATTCAGAGTAAGGGAGGTAATGCCCAGCACTGTGTCACACCTGACCCGCTTGACGTAACACCAGCATAACTAAGATGTCCTGTATTAACGCACAAAAAGGTATCCTCAAAACAGTGTTATCAATGGAAAGGCAAAAGTTTGAAGCTGGAACGTGCGATAACAAGCACAGAAGTATTTTTAACTTTTATTCTGACATATTTTGAGAGTTAAAGTTGGTGAAGTAGTACAAAGAATTCCTGAATACTTTCCCTAGGTTTGTCAAATGTTGACATCTCCCAACATTCACTATGTCATTCTCTCCATATACATATGTATGTGTGTGTATCTGAGTGTAATTTTTTTTTCTTGAAGTATTTGAAATTAAGTTGAAGACACTGTTCTCTTTTACCCTTAAATACTCTTTGGTGTGAATTTCCCAAACACATCGCTATTATATAACTACAGTGCCTTTATCAAGATTGAGAAATTAACATTGCTATAATACTATTATTCAAATGACTGACCTCATTTCAATGACTGACCTTTTTCAGATTCTTTAATTGGCTCACTGATGTCCCAATAAAGGCGGTTTTTATAGCTATAAATGTATTCCTGTCAGATCTTCCTACCACTGCATAAATTCAGTGTTTGATCGCACCTCACTTTTACTCCATAAAAACAGCTATTGTTTCCCTGCCACCATCAACACTAAAATCAGTTTGTCCTCAAATTTCTCCTATTACAGTGGCAAGGGCCAGAAAGAAGTAAGCGGAGCGTGGTTTCCTGAACAACTATTGTCACTATGGTAATATGTTAGAATGAAAAAGATATAAAATTTTGTGGTAAGAAAAAATACTTCGTAAGGACTTGGGAGAAAAACATTATCATTCTCTGAAGAGGAACTCCCAAAAGGTGTTCCGAATTCAGAGAATGATTGAATTTCCCTCACAGGAGCAGAAGGTCCAAGCCCGTTAAACAAGAACTGTGAGGCATTTGCAACGCAGCAATAAGAGCTGCTAGGAAAACAAGGATACTTCAGAATATAACTAGAAAAAAATCGGCTCTAAATCCTGAAATGATTAAAGAGCCAAATGAAAATAATTCAGTACAAAATAATCTGGAGACTGGAACATTGAGTTCTTACCCGGAAATAATCAGATTTAAGTGGGTGAGCAGAAGGGACAGATGAGAGAAAATGTAATCAAAGCTGTGCCCAAAGACACTTCTAAGAGTGTTAAGCTTTTTAAATGGAGTCTAGAAAGTTCAGAGAGTTATCAGACCGTGAGGGTTGGGAACACTAGCTTCAGGGTCTGCTAGGAAACAGGTCTGTGTTAGAATCTCGTTTCAGTCACTAATTGAGAAGATCTTTTAGCCTCTCTGAGCCTGTGGCTCCCTTCCTCATGAAATGGAGGACAGTATCTCTCAGAGTCGTTAGGAGCAGTATGTGAAGTCATGTATATGGCATTTTGTCCCATGCTTATCACAGCATCAAAGATGGACACCAAAGCATTTATTTGGAAAACTGGAGGAGATACACACACACACACACACACACACACAGTATGATTAAATGTCTGAAATTAAAGGGCAGACAACATTAGAAGGATTAAGAAGAATACATCAGGTCTGTCAACTGAGATCTCAAAATATTTGTAGTAATAAAACTACAGATAGGACTAAAGAGAAAATAATCTCCCAGCTAAGCTGGCGTTCATGATGAAAAGATTATTCTGGATTTCCAGAGCCTGTGGGACTTTGTAGATGCAAAGATACAACTCATGTCCAAAATAGGTTCAAGAATTGAGTCAGATGGGTCCTGTATTAGCAGGCTTTGGGGGAAAAATGAGTGATGAATAAAAATAGATTGATTCCTGTTCTTAATAGGAAAAGAATTCTAAGCTATGTTCAAGAATGGCAAGGTAGAAAGAATGAGTTTTTTTTCCCATTGAAGAAAATGTAGAGAGGGAGAGGGATGTGATGATGTATGTGTGTATGTGACAAATTTTTATAATTTTTATAACGATTAGTAGAATTAAGTTCTAGTGGGTTAAATAAGATAGTGTTCTAAACACATTTTTAAAAGATCATTACACAAATGATTATTCAAATTTACTGGCTACCTGTATGGAATGATATCATCATGATTTCTCCTGTCTTGGACCTATAATTTCGGAGGGAGGAAAAACCAAGTTCTAAAGAATAATAATGATAAGGAAGAAATAGAACATGTTACCAGCCAATTTAAAAAAGGTAAACACCTGTCAAAATAAAAGCCTCGGTATTAAGATATAAAGATCATAATATGTCATTAAAGACAAGCTACAAAGCTAAAGACTTGAACAAAACAACAGGCTAAGTTAAGCTATATGGAGAAAATAAACATGGCATTTACGGGATTGGGGTGAGTGAGAGAAGAGAGATTCTGTAATAATGGCACAGTGAATAATGAAACTAATGATGTTTAGTTATGTTTCCCACCGTAGCGATAAACTGTACAAAGGACGGTTTTCCACGTAAGGGATGGAAATTGTAGCGGAAGTAGAAGAGAACCTTGTTCATTCCCTTAGGAGTATAAAAGTGAGTGTTTTGGCTTTGAGTTGGTTTGCAAAGGTGGAGGCACCAGGAGTCAGGCACCCACCGTAAGACTTTAAAACTTGAGTTTAAAAGATTAGACTTACAGAAAAATTGCAAGGATAGCATCAAGAAGCAGATTCGACAGTTGTCAACCTTTTGCTGAATGTGTTTGATCACTCTCTGTGTGTAAGCCCTCCACACACACACTGGTTGAGAGCAAGGATGCTCCTATCCCCAACCACAGCGCAGTTATTAAAATCAGGAAATTTGGCATTGATGTAATCTGATTACATGGCCTACAGACCTTTTGCAAGTTTTACCAGTTACTCCAGTTCTGTCCTGTTGCCATTTTCCCTTTCCAGTCCAGGATCCAGCCTCAGCTCATGCGTGACATTTAGTCTCATGTCGTTTTAGTCTTAATCTGGATCCGTTTCTCATGCCCAAAGTGCTAGATTCCCCACTTCCTCATTTACTTTCTACTTGAATGGAGGAAGCAGGAGCCATTGGAAAGGCATTTTCTCTATTTCTCTTTACTCACCTGCTTATCACCGAGTCCATCTTCTCCTTCTCCCTCCTTGCAATAGAGACTGTGTCCTCTGCCTTAGCCAGTGCCCATCCGTCCACTCCTCTCAGGTATTGCCTCCCATGTTCTCGATGCTTCTCTCCCCTATGTCTCTGCCCCTTTCCGCTGCACTGGATTCGTCCCATCATTTATTTGTTCCTTCAGCGAATAAGTTTGAGTGTCTGCTGTGCGTCTGGCCGTCTTCAAGGTGCTGGGGATAAAGCAGTGAAGGAAGGAGACACATTCTCTACCTTGACAGAGCTTTCAGACACGCTCATACCTCACATGTGGAAGAAAACACGACAGAAGACAACTTGTCCCCTTCACGCCAGACTCAAAGAGATAGTTACACTTAACACTTTCTCGCCATTCACCCACACTCGTCACCTCATTCTGGTCTGGCTTCTAGCCCATCACTGTTGACGTGGAACTTGTTGAATCATCAGTGACATCCATGGTGAAAGTCTAGTGACCATGTTACGTCTACGGCTTATATAGCATTTGACCCTGCAGCAGCTCTACTTAAAGAACACTTTCCAAGTAATCAGGGAGAGCGCACGGCTCTTAAGGGAAGAAGCTAAGCTGTGGCTCAGAGTCAAAATACGTTGTCCAAAACCAGAGGGCTAACGCAGGTGACTTCAGTGTCTGAACTGAAGTTTGCATGACTCGTGGTACCAGGCATTCTCTAGCGTGTCGCTTGGACTGATTGAGTGGGAGTGCAATTTATGAAAGCAGGAAATGGAGGAAGCATAGGATTGGTGATAGGGAAAGATATAGTTGAATTATGTCTTATCCGCACAATTAAATTAACCTGAATTTTACCTATATATGATTTGCAAAAGAAAACAAGTGATTTAGGCAGTGCAGGCGGTTTCATAAATCTTCTGAGACTGGTCACTAGTTTTAAGTTACTCTTATGCTCACTTTATTGTCCTTGTGAGTGCACATTGAAACAAGAAATGTGCCTGTGGCTGTCGTCCTCATTTTAAGAGCTCAATTCTTTTAGATACAGTGAGGTCATTGGTACTGCTATAAACAGTGATGTCACAGTGAGTTAATTTATCACCAAAGTTGGTGGGTCACATCAGCCTCCCGTGACAAATAGAGGCAGCAATTCTAATGAAGCAGTTTCCTATAACCAATCATTTTAATAAATTACATTTTCCCAAACAAGCATTCTGTTCTAGAGGTTATAAGTCAATACTCCTTAGACTCATTATAAACAATTTTTTAATCTAATACATTTGTAAGGCTCTTCTTAGCAAACAGATCCACATGGAAAAACTCTATTTGGACAAAGTATAGAATAAGCGAAGGCTAAACTAAAATTTTATTGTAATGCTTGTATCCGCAAAGCATTTGTATATGTCGGCTCCCATTCTTTGAGAACGCTTTATTACCAACTGGAGTCTGTGGTTTCTGTTTCAGGAAAAAGTCTGGTCAAGAGTAAGTGGTGTTTAGATTATTCTATTTTTCACACCAGGAAACGGGAGGTAGGATTCTGTTGTCCCTTCAGACCGTTTTATTGTCCTGCGCGTCTCATAAATGTGAACATTTCCTCTCAAGCAAACTACTTCATAGGGTGATGAACTGAAGAAAAAATGACATGTTTTGATACTGAAAGAAACACCGGACAGCACAGTTGCAGGACATTCTCTTGGCTGGCACTAATTGACACTAAACTAAACTGTAGCTTCTGGGTTTGGCATTTACAAGGTCATGTCAAGCAGGGTGAGGGGCGCGGGGAGTGTCTGAAGGGTGGGCGTGGGGTTTATGTTTTAAGTAATGTGGTTAGGTCTCACTGAGAAGGTAACAATTAAGCAAAAACCTGGAGGAAGCAAGGGAGTTGGCCATGCAAATACCTGAGGGAACAGTGTTCCAGGCAGAGGAACAGCCAGTGCAAAGGCCCTGAGGAAGAGTATGCTTGGAACGTATGAGGACAAGCAAGGAGGCCAGTATGGCTGGAGCCGAGTGGCGAAGGAGTGATAGGAAATGCGGGCAGGCAGGTAATGGGGCACCAGCAAATATGGAGGCCATCGTAGGCCGCTGTGGATTCTAACTTATAAGCGAAATTGGGAGCCATCGTAGAGTTTTCAGCAGAGGCATGACATGACCTGGCTTCCATTTTCAAAGGATCACTGGGTTGGGAACAGACGGAAGGCCGATAGCAGTGATGGTGGCTTTGTTGGATCTTGGTAGCAGTTGAGGAGGAGGTGGTAAGAAGTGATCAAATTCCGGTTATGTTTTGAAGGTAGAATGAACAGGATTTGCTGATGAATTGGGTACAGGGTCGGACAGAAAGAGGAGTCAAAATGTGCTCATGTTTTTTAGCTTGAACACCAGAAAAGATCGAGTTGCTGCTAATTAAGATGGGGAAGCATTGGAAAGAGGTAGATTTGGTGTGTGGGGAAGGAATGAACTGTTCGATGTTAGATATGTTCAAATGTCCATTAGGCAGATGATACTCACATAGGCTGCCTGTGGTCTGTGAGCTGTCTGTGATCAGCGACATAAGCAGCTTAATGCTGAACCTAAATCATCTACGACACTGAGCACGTACTTTAGTTCACTTTCCATTTTACCCCCCTTAAGAATTTATCCGTGAAGGAAGCAGTGTCTTAATTTGCATTCCAGCTCAAGCTCTTATCTCCTTGTGAACAGGTAACGAATAGTTCATGGATCTGCTACTCTGGGTAGCACTGTCTTAAGACAACCAAGTCAAAGCATCGGATAGACAAGTAGATATGATTCTGGAGTTTGGAGGAAAAGTCTGAGACTGTAGAGTTTATTGGGTGCGAGTTGGTAGTGGCCAGTGTAGAGATGAGACGTGAAGCCATGGAACCAGATGAAATCCCCCAGGGAGTGAGTGTAGCCAGAGAAGAGAGAAGGTCTGAAGACTGAGCTCAGCGTGTGCCAATATTTCAAGAGTGGGAAGATGAAAAGGATCCAGCAAGAGACTGGATAAGATCAGCCCAGAAGAAAACAGATGGGAAGAGTCAGAGTGTGAGGCCAAGTGAAGACGGTGCTTCAAGGAGGGAGCAATCAAGTAAATCGAGGACCAAGAAGAGCTCATTGGTGATCTTGACAAAAGCACTTCGGGTGGGATGGCACAGACATCAGACTCAGCAATTCGTCAACAATGGTCACGGATGAAACGGGATGGAACAAATGCTTACGAAGTACCTTAGACGTGCTAAGCATTGTGCTAAAATATCTTTCAAGTTTTAAAATACAAAGCCCTGTGAGAGTAGGGATGTTGTTGTGTATCCTTATTTGACTGATGAAGAAATAGGCCTACAGGTATTAAAGGTTTAACCAAGGCCACATGGCAGTACGGAGATTATTTATACACAATGCTATGTATTTTCAGCAACAGTGTCAGCCAGTATGTCCTTCCTACTCATTGCCGTGGACTGTTTGGTCTCACTCTTTACTTAGGAAGGCATTGGGAGGAGCCCCGATCCAGATCAAAAGGTACAAATGCAAAGAATGTTTAAGAACACGGTGGCAGATGAAGTGGGCATGAGTCACATGACCCAACCACGCTCTGCATGAGTCACATGACCCAACCACGATCTTTTATACTCTTCATAAACAGTGCTCTGAAGACTTCAGATCTTTACATTTAGTCTCTGTTTAGTTTTTGGTAATCTTTAACATATTCCTTTTAAATGCACTTATTTGGTACCTATTTATGGTTTTCTTTTCAGAAATTGCATTACCACAGAGTGAGATTTTGTTTCTATGCCCTGGACTATTGAATTCTATTGCAGTCACTTCTGTATCATGGTTTCCTCTCTAAGAATTTCCCCTGTAATAATTCTACACTTCCATTCTTTAGTATCAAGTCTAATATATTCACTTCCCTAGAAACTGTCCATCAAAACGTTTATCCTAGGAAATCTCTTCATCCCCTTCCAATGCCTGCCTTGGTCTTTAGTCCCCTGGAAGAAATGGGTCAAGTTCTAGGGGGCTAACTGCAATTTTCCATTTTTCTCTTTCTGTGCTGTGCTTCATAGCAGGACTAGTCTTGAGCCAGACAGCCGAGAGTTTTAGATAAGTTTTCTTATTTAATCACAGACTTCCCGTAGTATTTGTCTAACCTAGTACAATATTTGCACTTTGACAATCATATCGTCCTTAGGAAATATCACTTTTCTGCCTCTAGAATCTGATTCCTGGGAGGATTATTATTATATCTTTCTTAAAATCTTCATGTCTGTAAGATACAGTTTACTGACTGCCGATTTCTGGTTTTTTGCAGATGTTCGCACGCAAGCCATGTACCAGATGATGGATCAAGGCTTTGTAGGACTTATTTTTTCCTGTTTCATAGAAGATAAAAACACAAAGGTATTGTGTGTGTGCACATGTTTGTGTGCGCACACGTGCGCGTGCACGCGTGTGTGTCCACACACACAGAATGTAGCAAAATCTTTTTGCAATTTCAATAGGGTGGCCAGGGAAGGTTTCAATGAGAAAGGTCATTGAGTCAGAACCTGAAGAAAGTGAGGGAACAATCTTGTGGATTTCTTGGGGGAAGAGCATTCCAGGCAGAGGAAATAGCCAGTGCAAAGACCCTGAGGTGAGTGTGACACATTCAGGGGACATCAAGGAAGTCAGTGTGGCTGCAGCAGAGGGAGGAAGACCGTGACCCTGTGTCCCAGTTCTACCCTGTTGTCCCAGTCTCTCGTTTAGTTGGCTCACTTCTTGGAAGGGCCCTGGTTGGGATGCCCACTCATCTGGTCATCCTACAGTGAGGTCTGAAAGATAGCTGGGGCCAGATCATCTGAGATCTTGACTTTGACTCTGAGTTGGGAAGCCACTGGAGGGTGACTTTATGTTTTAATAGGATCTTGCTGACTACTATGTTGATAATAGACTGGACAGGGCAGGGATGGGAGTGGGGTTGGGAGGGGGCGTGGGCTGCATGACATCATAAAAACAGTCTGGAAGATACTGCAGTAATCTAGCAAGGGGTGATGGAGGCCTGACCACGGTGGCAGAGTGGCGGCACTGAGAGGTGGCCAGATTCTACACGTATTTTGGTGGCTAGTCATAGTAACAAGTTCTACCGTTTATCACCTATTGTATGGCACCCGCTCATTGGCTGTTTGACATAAATATTCTCTGACCCTGACAAAAAGCCTATGAGGATGGTTGCCATCTGTATGTTATGGATGAGCAAACCGAAGTTTGGAGAAGTTAAGCTGCTTGATCAAATGACTAGTTTGCCATCGTCTCTTTAGAGGACTTCTGTTTGAATTTTACATTGGTGTCAAGAGATTTTGCTATGTGTCAGTTTGAATAAAAAGAAAATTACTATTTAACATTGTAGGTATGAATTTTGCCAAGAGCATCAAGTGTGTCCTGTTATTTACTGTTAGTTATATTCTCAGGATCTGTGTTAGCAATAGTCTTCATGCAATCATTTTTTTCCACAAATATTAAAGTTCAGTATTTTGAACTTTGTATTGCATTTGAAATGCTTTTGGCTTCGTTGTCAAAAATTTGTCATCAAAAATTTGTTTGCTGTCATTATAATAGTTGTTGAATAAGTTTGTCAGCTTCCAACAAGTAGTTCAAACAGTCTGGTCCTTCGTTCCTTGGTTCTCGTGTCCGTGAGCACTTTGCTGCTGTCACACGAACACGTGTTCGATTGTGGCCATTTCATGTTGACCGATTGATTGTTCTGACGGCAGATATATGGCATACTCCATCTCTGTAATCTCTTTGACCTTCCATTTTCAAAGTGGCCTTTGAGATTTAGCTTAGCATCTCACTAAACAGCTATACCTTTTTCCAAATGAATCCTGCTCTTCGTGACCTTTTTAAATTTTTTTCTATTTTTATAGACTGGCCGCGTCCTCTACACTTGCTTTCAATCCATTCAGGCCCAAAAGAGCTCAGAGTAAGTACGTATGTTATGTGTTGGTGGGTTAACTTCGTCAAGAATATTACTTGTTTTCCTTCATTTTATTTCTGTCACTAGTAAAATACTAAGAATTTTGTAGTCTGCTTAGCACTCCTTAACATCACTGTGAGGAGGGAGAGTCCCTTTTGCACCTCGGTATTGGGGCTCTACAGAGCTGGCAGCACAGAAACAGTCTTTTCGTCCAGCTAATTGTCACAGCCCTGCCCCATGTTGCCTTTCTTGAAATGACTCGACCCCCCCACTTTCCTTTCTCTGGTGAATTGTAAAGCAAAGACTAAGTGTGCAGAGTATTTGAGACTCATACAACCTATTGTCTTTGTTGTTCCCTAAACTTGACTTTAGAGTTACAGTATCTCATTTAAATGTTCGCATAGGTTACTTTCCTCATTGACATTCAATTCAACCTAAATTAGAAAATCTTAATCTAATCTCTGCTATATGCCAAATGTCAGAGTAGGCACTGAGGATGCAAAGATGAAAGCCAAGTTCATTATCTAATTGGGAAACAGAAGCAAAGACCGCCTTAATTTTTTTTCTTATGTTAATTGTCGATTTATTATTTGGGTATCATGGCATTGTTTGAAATAGCAGTGAATTGAGAAAAACACATCTGTCAGTGCAGACTGATAAAAGTATAATGCACTCAAAAATTGGATTAATATGTAGCCATTAAAAAAATATGAGGAAGCTCAGTAGTAATAAAGAAATATCTCCAAGATACATTATTAAATAAAACAGGCGAGGTAGAAGAATCTTATACGTAGCATGCTAGTATTCGGGTAAGAATATGGAAGAGAAGTCTATTCATGAACACACCAGCATACCTGCTGACAAATATATAGAACGTACGAAGGGAACACATCAGTCACCACCCCAGACAGGAAGTGGAAATGGGCGAGTAGGAGGTGTGCAGACTTGACTGTGTCCTTCACAGAGCCTGGGAAAGTGGAACCAGACAAAAGTGGCACTTAGTCAAGAAACTGGAATTTTTAATACTTTCATCAAAGTTTAATAGATGCTTGTGTATCAACATTTCAAATGGTATGGAGGAATTTATGCTAAATCATCTCAATCCTCAGAAGGAACCACTTCTTTCTCCTAATTTTGTTTTTAGTTCTGATTTTTACTTTAATATCTCAATAATATAGTTTTGACACTTTTTGTTGACTTATTAATTTTTGGTATTATCTGTTTTCTTACTTTGTCTTACTTTCACAAATGAGGGTTTATTAGTTCACTTACCCTGTCTCTGTTCTCCCTGAGGTAGTTATAGTAATACTTTCCATTCTTCTGTTGATCCCTTTTCTAATCTTAAATAAAGTTTGTTCTTTTATTTATTTTACCAACAACAGACAAGAGGCAGTGTCTTTTGGCTCCCTGCTGTCAACTTTTAGTTTTACCATAAACCTTTATATTTTCACAGTTGCTAACATTTACGTTCTGTGTTGTAACCATAATTGGGTTTCCTGAGCTTTGTCTACTGGTTGATTCTAAGAGTAGAAAATAAAGTGTTTATATTATTATGATCGTGTAAATCATCCATGCACAACGAAGCAGTATAATGTTGTATACTACGATTCTATTTTCTTCCATGTATAGATTTTTTGCTGTTTCATAGGGTTTCAAAATGGCTTTTTCCTCATTTTTTTTTGCCTCTGTCACCTCTGACAAGTCATAGCTGACCTCCTGGGACTTTTCTTCATTGTCCTTCTGGGTCGACTCCGTTGGTGTCTGGATTTCATGTCATCTTTCTTGGTTCACCCTGTCATCGTGCTAAACCTCTTGAGTCCGTGCTTGTCTGAAAATGGTTTTATTCTTTCTTAATAACCCCAATGGCTAAAGAATTCTGAATTGATATTTTCCCCCTCGGAAATTTAAAGGCATTGTTTCATTATCATTTCATAAACATCCAGTATTATCGGTGAAGTCTTTTACCAGTCTAATTCTTCTTCTTTTGTAGGGGACTTTCTTTCTCTCCTTTCTCTCTCTGGTAGCTTTTAAGAACTTCTCTATTTTTAAATTTGCTTTTATTTTAATTTTCAGTTACAGACAATATTTCAGACATTCAATATTATTTTATATTAGTTTCAGGTGTATACCATAGTGGTTAGATGTTCATATAATTTGTGAAGCGATCCCTCACCCCCAGTTAGTCTAGTACCCGCCTGGCACTACACATAGTTATTACAATATTATCGACTATATTTCCTATGCTGTACTTCACATCTCTGTGGCTCTTTTGTAATTACCAATTTGTACTTCTTAATCCCTTCACCATTTTCACCCTGCCCTCCTACCCGCTTCCCATCTGGTAAACATCAGTTTGTCCTCTGTGTCTATGAGTCTGTTTCTATTTTGTTTGTTCATTTATTTTGTTCTTTAAATTCCACATGTAAATGAAATCATATGTGATTTGTCTTTCTCTGACTTACTTCACTTAGCATAACATCCTCTGGGTCCATCCATGTGTTGCAAATGGAATGATTTCATTTTTTATGGCTGCGTAATATTCCATTGTATATAAGTTGTACTTATTCAATCATCTGTTGTTGGACACTTAAGTTGCTTCCATATCTTAGCTGTTGTGAATAACACTGCAGTGAAAATAGGGGTGCACATACCCTTTCCAATTAGTGTTTTGGATTTCTTTGGATAAATACCCAGGAGTGGAATTGCTGGGTCATAAGGTAGTTCTATTTTTAATTTTTCGAGGAACCTCCAAACTGTTTTCCATAGTGGCTGCAGTCCCACCAACAGTACACAAGGGGTCTCTTTTCTCCACATCCTCGCCAACACTTATTTTTTTATTTATTGTTGATGACCATTCTGACAGGTATGAGCTGATATCTCATTGTGGTTTTAATTTGCATTTCGCTGATGATTAGTGACCTTGAGAATTTTTTCATATATTTATTGGCCATCTATATTTCCTCTTTGGAGAAATATCTTATTCAGGTCCTCTGCCCATTTTTAATTCAATTTTTTTTGGTGTAGTGTTGTATGAATTCTTTATAAATTTTGAATATTAACCCCTTATTACATGTGTCATAGGTGAATATCTTCTCCTGTTTAGTGGGTCGTCTTTTAATTTTGTTGATTGTATCCTTTGCAGTACAAAAAGTTTTTAGTTTGATGTAGTGCCATTTGCTTATTTTTTCTTTTGTTTCCCTTGCCCAAGGAGATAAGTCAGAAAAAACATTACTAAGAGCAATGTTTACTGACCATGTTTTCTTCTAGGAGTTTTATGGCTTGGGGTCTTATATTTAAAAATATTTAATTCATTTTGAATTTGTTCTTGTATACAGTGTAAGAATGTGGTCCAGTTTCTCTCTTTTTGCATGTATCTGTCCAGTTTCCCCAACACCATTTATTGAATACACTGTCTTTAGCTCATTTTATATTCTTTTCTCCTTTGTCATAGATGAGATGACCATAAGGCATGAATTTATTTCTGGGCTCTCTATTCTGTTGGATTAATCTATATGTCTGTTTTGATGGCGGTAATCAATCGTTTTGATTACTGTGGCCTTGTAGTATAGTTTCCTATCAGGTGGTGTGATACATCCAACTTTGTTCTTTCTCAAAGTTGCTGTGGCTATTAGTTTTTTTTTTATGGTTCCATATAAATTTTAGGATTATTTATTCTGCTTATGTGAAAAATGCCATTGGTATTTTCATAGGGATTGCATCCAATCTATAGATTGCTTTGGGTAGGATGGCCACTTAAATGATGTTCATTCTTCCCATCCATGAGCTCGGTATATGCTTCTATTTATTTGTATCTTCTTCAGTTTCTTTCTTCAGTGACTTATAATTTTCCAAGTAGAGGTCTTTTACCCCCTTGGTTAACTATATCCCTAGGTATTTTATTATTTTTGCATGCAGTTGTAAGTGCAATTATTCTTAATTTCTCGTTCTGATAATTTGTTATCAGTGTATAAAAATGCAACTGATTTTTGAATATTAACTTTGTATCCTGCTGCTTCACTGAATTCATTTATCAGTTCTAACAGTTTTTTTTTGGTGTAATCTTGAGGTTCTCTCTATATAGTATCATGTCAACTGCAGATAGTGACAGTTTTACTTCTTCCTTTCTAATTTTTTTAGAAAAGAAAGTCCTGCCATTGGCCACATGGATGGACCTAGAGAACATTATGTTAAGTGAAATAAGCCAGACACAGAAAGACAAATACTGCATGATCTCACACGTGGAATCTAAAATAATCAAACTCTTAGAAGCAGAGAGTAGGATGGTGATTGGCAGGGACTAAGAGGTGGTGGAAATGGGGAGACATTGGTCAGAGGGGACAAAATTTCAGTTATGCAGAATGAGTAAGCTCTGGAGACCAAACATAACAGCAATGTGACTAGAATTAATACTTTATCATACCGTTTAAATTTGCTAAAAGGGTAAATCTTGTTTTTACCCTTCCTCCATAAAAAAAAATGCTAACTGTGTGAGGTGATGAATATATTAGTTTGGTTGTGGTGATTATTTTACATGTATACATATATCAAGACATCAAGTCGTATGCCTTAATTATATACAATTTTTAATAGTCATTTATTCCTCGGTAAAGCTGAAAAAATTACATGCAAGATGAGAGCTCAAAAAATAAATTTTAAAAAGCTTTTAGAAGGAGAATTGGGATGCAAAAACCTTTGTCTTCCGGTCTCCATTCTTTCAGGAAGGGAAAAGACAATAATTGTTTCACTAGATAGAAAGCAAACGCAGAGATTGCAAAAGCGCGACACTGGAGCTAGTGGTTTCATTTTTGAAAATGTCTATAATCGCTTATGAATTACCCTAAGTAACTCTGTGTTCTTCATGTTGATGACATTATTCTTTATGGATGACTGGTGATGACTGGTAATTGAAGGATCAAGCACTGGTTTCCTCTGAAGTTTGGGATGATTTAATGAAAATGTTTTAAGTTTTTAGAACACATTTATTTTTGTAGGATGGTGAAGATTAGAAGTCTGAAAAGTGCATTGCTGGAGGGAAAACTTTTTAGCTGGAAATTTATTCTCCATGATAGTTCCACGTGAGTCTCCGGATGTGTTTCTCGTGGCGTTCTCAGTAAACGGTGCTGACTTTGTAAAGGAGAAATGCTACCGTAATGGAGGAAAAGAGAAGAATAATTGAATTCTCGGATGATAGTGGCTAAAGTACTTTAAAAGGTCATTGGTTGTCTTTCAGAAACTTGAGTCTGCAGGAATAAAGGGGTGATCTCGACCGGTGGTCTTTTATGTTACTATTATAATTGTTTTGGGGGCGCCACGAACCATATCCATGTAAGATGGCAAATTTAATTGACAGATGTATTTTCCGACTGTTCCAGCGAGCGGCAAGCCCCACATCTCTCTCCTTGTTTTTGGGGCAATGGCAGAGACTGCTGGCCGCTTAGTCTGTATTCTCAGCAAGCCCTATGGGGTAAAATCAGCAGGAGGGGGGAAGTGACTTTTTGTGGGGTTTCTACATATTTCAGTTCGTCCCACCACCCCACATGGTTGTTACAATCCCCACCACATTCCTCCTACCCCAGCAAAGTCCATCTATGTATGATGAACCCCACCCTTCACACGCCTGTGTCCCCAGAGAAGACACATTTCTCCAGGGAGGAGAGTGGCTACTGGTCTCTACGCACCTCACTGTTCCTTTCAGTATGTAGTTTATTTAGACTTAATCTCTGTATCCACGGCTTTCTGGGGTCTTTTCTTGAAACTATATATTTTTGTCTTATCTGTTGTTTTCTTGTTGCTATGGTGAGTATAGTGGTCTTTGGTGACCTTGTACATCTGTAACTGGTATCAGAATTAGCAGCTCACATTAATCCAACTAGGTACTGAGATAATTCAACGTTGGGCCTCCATCCAGTCCCTGTAAGGGCTGGTCTATTTTTCTTCCTAGTATGTATACTGTGGAGGTCCTGACCTAAAACCTGGGAACAACTTAGAGCCCTGGCCTCTCCCTGCCTTGGCAGGCCCTGAACTCCCGTTTTGTCACCCAAGACCCATAAGCACTTTTGGAAATTCTCTTCAACTTCCCAGCCAATAAGTTTCCTCCTCTGGAACCAGGAGATGCCTTTCCAGGAAGACTGTCTTTCAACGTCAGGCTCATCTCTCTGGATTTTCCTCCTTTCCCAGATCTTGTCCTCACTATTATTTACTGCTTTGATAGCTACCCAGTAACTTCCAACAGATGCTATTTTATTTAGCCCAGCTATTCTAGTCACTCTCAACAGGATGATTCTCTTAACCATCTAGTTAAGGGGGCCTCAATCCCCAGATGTGGACCAGTACCGGTCTGTGGCCTGTTAGGAACTGGGCCACACAGCAGGAGCCTTGTGAGCGAAGCTTCATCGGTATTTACAGCCTCTCCCTAGCACCAGCATCACCACCTCAGCTCCGCCTCAGATCATCAGGCATTAGATTCTCATAGGAGCACTGGTCCCTGGTGCCAAAAAAGTTGGGGACTGTTGCCTAGTTCATTAGCAGAAGCATTATCCCTGCTAAGCTTTGGATCTCTACCTACGTAGGTCCTGGAATTATAGTTTTGAGCAAACTGACAGAAGCTCTAGCTGTTTCCACTAGGAATCTATGAAGATGTGTGTCCAGTCTCAGTGGACCACCAGTACCATTTCTGCTCGTGGTCCTGACAAATTCAGTGGGAAACTCTGCTAAGTGAACTAATAGCAGCAGCAGATTGATTTCTTCAGGGCTTTTGGAAATGTCAGTAAATAATAGTCACTGTGTATTACCTCAAAGGACCCTCTGCAAGCCACAAGCAGCTCTGGTACGCTGTTTGATGAATTTTCCCCTGACTACTTGGATGTTGGGAAGGGAGAAGTGCTTGCAATCCTCCATCATTTGTGTTCTGTCTAGATTGTGGAATGAGGCCCAGAAACATTTGGCTGGTTGGCAAAGAGAGAGGGGAGCTAGGTCTTAAGCTGCTGTACCACCGTGCACCAGTGAGGTCTTAGAGGACCAGGGGCCCCCAACCTGGATGCTCCACTGAACCCACTGCAATGTGGAGTTTAGGTGTATTTGGGGTGAGAAGTAGGTTGGTCTTAGTAGCAAGCATATCTGTTTTTCCCACACAAGCATAAAAATCAAGTATTTGTGAATTTCTTACCTTTCACCCCCCCAGGGGAGAGAATGGGAAGGGAGGGTCACTGGCAAACACTGAGTTAGAACTGGTGAAGTTTAGATGAGTGATCCCACCCGCATAATGAATCTCATGGAATCATGGGAGAGTCTGCCATTCCTCTTCTCCGGGCTTTGTGATCAATGTATTCAACCTCACTGGCAATGCCTTGGCTGAAAAGTGTTAGTTAGCTCTTGCCCTTGTCTGGGGAGCAAGCATCCGGGCCGTGGGCTCCCCAGGCTTCTGTTAAGTTTTCAGAAGTAGCTTCAGATTTCCATGACCCTGCAAATGTCCTTCTAATTTGCTCTCCAGATGAACTCACTTTAAACCCTCTCCACTTTGAACTTGAGCTACTAAATGAATTATAGGAACGTTTAACCTTTGAAGCACACCATATCCATACATTTCTATTAAAACTTTAGAAACCTTCTGATTATGACAACTCAGCCTTAAAAACTGAGCCACTTTCTTGTTATATATCCAAAGGAAACGAAATCTGGATATCATAATAGTATCTGCACTCCCATGTTCGTTGCAGCATAATTCATAATAGCTAAGGTACTAAAACAAGCTAAATGCCCATCAGTGGACAAATGGATAAAGAAAATGTGGGATATGTATATGTATATGTGTATACATACCATTTTCAGCGACACGCATGAACCCGGAGAACATTATAGAGTGAGAAATAAGCCAGACACAGAAAGATAAGTACTGGATAATCTCACTTATATGTGAAATCTAAAATAGTCAAACTCATCAAAGCAGAGTGGGGTGGTGATTGCCAGGGGTTTGGGGTGGAGGAGAAAATGAGGAAGTGCTAGTCAAAGGGCACAAAGTTTTGGGGTGAATGAGTTCAGGAGGTCTAATGTACTACGTGGTGACCAGTTAACAGTACTGTATTACATACTCGAAATTTTGTAAGAAAGTAAATAAATATTAAGTGTTCTCACCACAGGAAAAAAAGAACGATGGTGAGGTGACAGCTGTGTTAATTATATCGAATGCGGTGATCATTTCACCATGAGTAGACATCAAAATGTCCATTTATAAACCTTTAAATATATAATTCTTGTTTGTCACTTATACCTCAACGAAGCTGCAAACAGACAGACAAAAAAAGCACTGACCCAAAGCGATTGTCTTACAGGTATGAGAGGATTGAAATCCCCATCCATATTGTGCCTCACGTCACCATTGGGAAAGTGTGCCTCGAATCAGCAGTCGAGCTGCCCAAGATCCTGTGCCAAGAGGAGCAGGACGCTTACAGGAGGATCCACAGGTAGGCACCTTCCTCGCCCCTGCCCTCCACTTCCAGGGCCCTGTCCCATCTCCCCTTCTGTCCTTTCTTCAGTAGCTCAAGTCTCGAGCCCACTTTCCTTCCACCTCTCTGTGAGAACGCTGTATAGTGGTCTCCTGTCGTGTCGCACACTGTATGATGTCGTTAATGTGTATTTATCACTTGGGGATCCTTCAGAGGCAAAGACACTCTTTTGGTTGTATCTTAGTAGCCCTACTGCCAGGCACTGGGTCATGCCAGCACATGAAGACCATGTGAAGACTTCAGTGAGACACAGTGCTTTTCAAAATTATCTCTTTAAATTACCTCAAAGTGCCAAATAAAATCACTTCTCAAAAAGCATGAAAAGTTTAGCAATACCAGGAATTTAAATTATACGTAGTCATCTAATCCAGATGGCAGGGGCCTGGTACACTTTATCATTTCATGTCGTAGTCCGTGATCACCTTGTTTTTCCCTTTGCTGCCACTTTGTTACTAACTTATACTGATTTACCCCTTCAGCCTTACACATCTGGACTCAGTCACCAAGATCCATAATGGCTCAGGTAAGATTTTCTTTTTCTTGAGTATAAGCGGTGACCTCTGAAATCCTTACCTGACAGAAGCAGATTTAGTTTAAGTGACTGAAGTGATGGGTATGAGTTATCCTCGAGTTTCCTTTCCTGAGAGTTTAGCCATTCATGAATCCTGCTCCCAACTTTTCTATGGAACACAGTGAACCCTTGAATAATATAAATGCTACCGAGAGTCAGACTGGAGGGGACACAGGATCAGGTTTTACCACAGCCTTCTCAGTGGTGTGCCAGTGCCTGTTTGCCAGCTGGTCCCCAGGGAGGTGGGACGACCCTGATGGCTGTGTTTGACAGTCTCTGTGGTATGACACCCCTCCTATGGCTGATTTCACGTCGCATACTTATGGAAATTTCCACACCTGGCTCTCGCGAGCTGCTCTAAGCCGGTTCTAGCACACCGGTACCAGCCTCTCATGGTGGTTGAAAGAGAAGGACACACACACACAGACAGACAGAAAAAAGGGAGGACATGAGGGAACAATTTGTTTCACGTCAATAAATACAGCAGGGATTCCTATACAAGGCCAAGGGACAGCAAGCTCAATATAATATACAAAATGGCTTTCCCCATGACACACACCTTCCCGCCCATGTTTCCTCTCTAACCTTGACACCCAGGCCATTCTGCGCAGTCTCCCCTAGTGTCTAGCAAGGTCAGCAGTGAGGAAAAAGAGGAGGCTTTCAAGTGTTACAGGTAATTACTTTGAAGGGAAGAGAACAGAGAGATGGCGTGGTGTATCTGTCCTGTCGTTTCTATCTAGAAGTAAAAGGTGACAAAGAGTTAAAAGTTGATAATAAATAACATGTAGCATTACTCTAAAGCCACAGTAATTTAAGTCATAAGTGGATAAATAAATCAGTAATACTGAAAAGAGCCCAGAAATGGGTCCATAAGAAGTTATATTTAAGAAAGATGTTATTTCCAATCAAGAAAAAAGGATGAATTATTCACTAAATAGTATTGCGACAGTCATTTGTCAGTTTATGCATTCAAGAAATACTTGAGTGCCTACTCTTGGCCGGCACTCTTCTAGGCCCTGGGGTACAGCGCTGAACAAAAGAGACAACCCTTCATGGACGTACATCCTTCTATTTCTTTGGGGGAAACAAGGTTCCTACCTAACACCCTACACAAAAATTCCAGGTGTATTGAAACTTTTACTATTTAATATGGTACAGCCATTTTGGGAGACAGCTCAGTGATTATAGTGACAAATGTTCTAGCAGTGTCTCTCCTAGCTGTGTACCCCAAAGAGTTGAAAACACATGTTCAAACCAAAACGTGGACAGCAATGTTCACGGCAGCACGATTCACAGTAGCCACAGGGTGGAGATGCCCCAGCGTCTGTCGGTGGGTGGGCAGATGCACAGGTGCATGCTCCGTACACACGACGGAGTTCTGCTCAGCATCAAGAACACCGAGTACCGATGCAGGAACCTGGGTGAATCCCAAGGGCAGTACACCGAGTGAAAGAAGCACCGCACGGAATGTCACGCTCTATAGTTCCACTGGTATGACATTCAAGAATCGGCAAAACTGAGCTAAGGTGACAGCAGGTGCCTTAGTAGCTAGCTGCTGGGGCCACAGGTGAAAAGATGCTGACTGCAGAAAGAACTGCGGAGGGGCCTCGGGGCTGATCCAAATGGTCTATGCCATGGCTGCGGGTGGGTACAAGGGGCAGGCACCTGTCAACACTCATCAAACCGTATACTTGAAATGGTGTCCTTTTATTGTCTATAATTACACCCCTGTAAAGTTCATTTTCAAAGAAAAAATACAGAAAAAAATATAAAAGGATATTTTTCATACTCTAGGGAGGTAATGCCCTAATCTGAAACCCTCAACTCATGAAAGAAAAGGCTGGCTAAATAAGAGTTGAAGACTTTTATAAACCCCTACAGAAAAATCAAATTGCTCATAGTAATCTTTAAAAGAGGTATGGATTAAGATGAAACAGTCGGGTTTTTTCCACATTTTCTTTGGTAAAGATTAACCTGAGAGATAAGTGTGTGAAGATGTGGGAAAAGTGAACACTTCCATATACTGTGCCTGGCAGTGTCATTTGGTACAATTTGGAAAATACTAGATAGTCGGTTTAAAAATATACATGCACCTGAATATAGCAATTCTACTTCTAGAAATATATCCATCAAAAATATGGAGGTGCAAAAATAAATTTAGTGGGTATTAATTGCAGTTTTTGTAATAGCAAAAATTGGATGCCATTGAAATGCCCATCAATAGAAGGTTTATTAAATTGGTATGTCCATTCTGATGAATATTGTGTGTCCCTTAATAATAAGGAAAGCCAGGAGTCAAGACAGTGGTGCAGGTACATGCTATGTCTGCCCCCTCTCATGACCAAATCAAAATTACAATGAAACTACGGGGCAACCATGGAGAATCGCCTGAAGTCCGCTGAACAGAAGTCTATACAGAAATAGCCCCCCTGAGACTGCTGTGAGCGGCGGGGACATGGAAAAGGCTGATTCCACACCCACAGGTGGCAGTTAAAAACTGAGAAGGATCTCTCAGCTGCCAAGGTCCCCCCAGAGGAGGGGTCCTGGCCCTACAGTGGGCTCCTGGGTCCTGCTTTCAGTGCTGGGAAAAGAGGTCCCCACAAGGTCTGGCTGTGAAAAGCAGTGGAGAGTGTGGCCGAGTGAGACGGATGGTGGCTGGAGTTGCACATGCTCCTCTTTAAGGGCCGAAGGATAGGTTCACGGCTGATGGGCTCACTCACCCTGAGCTCCAGTGCTGGACCAGCAGCTCAGAAGGCACCAGGGACACACGGGGAGGAACGAGTTGTCTGGCTTCAGGAAGAGGGCTGGAGGAGCAGCTTCCTCTCAGACAGAAGTGCAGGCAGTAGCCTGTTCCTCTGTTGGTCATCCCCTCCCCCGACCCAGCATGCAAATGCAGGTGGGCACCATCATACCTGAGTCTCCATCAACCTGGCTGACAGTGGTCACTCCACCTTGTTGATTCCTTGAGACCCTGACCCCCCTAACGTGCATGCCAACTGAGCCACTTCCAGTGGCTTTTCCATACAGCCTGTCTTGGCTCTTGCTGCGGACTTTCCTAAAATCTCCTAAAGGCTCACAAACTCCAAACAAGCAGCATCTGGCCTCAGCATGCCATGTACCTCTTGCTAAGTAGCCCCAAGCCTGGCACTAGCAGCAGCCAGCCTCAGTTCCTGACTTGGCCTCTCAAGGCACCTCCAAGCCCAGCATGGTTGACAGTCATCTGCAGGTTGCTTGGTGGCTCTTGCCAAGTAGCCCCAGGCCAAGCACAGGCTTTAGACCAAGCCAGAGCATCACCTGGGCACATGTGAGGGTGACACACCTGAAGGGTAGACTAGGCTGGCACCAGAACCCTGCTAAAGCGAATCCTGCTCTTGGGGTCAACCCATGCACAGCAGCTCCTCCACTGTCCTCACAGCCAATCAGCCTGAGGGTCAGTCCTTCCCATTGACATGCAACCAAGGCTCTGCTACAACAGGAGGGCACACACAACCCGTGCCAGGGACTCAGGTGACCAGGGAGATTGCGCCACTGGGACCCACAGGTCACATATTCCATAAAGCCACTCCATGAAGGCTGGGAGACATAGCAGCCCTACCTAATACATAGAAACAAGTACAGGAAGGCAGCTAAATTGGGCAGACAGAGAAATATGTCCCAAATGAAAGAACAGAACAAAGCTGCAGAAAAAGAACTCAACAAAATAGAGAAAGCAATCTACCAGATAAGGTAGCAGAAAAAACCCCAACAGAACAGCGACATGAAAAAAGGAATCCAAAAGAATGAGGATACTTTAAGGGGCCTCTGGGACAACATGAAGCGTACCAACATTTGCATCATAAGGGTACCAAGAGAAGAGAGAGAGCAAGGATTTGAAAACCTGTCTGAAGAAACAATAATGGAAGGTTTCCCTAACTTGATAAAGCAAATAGACACTCAAGCCCAGGAAGTGCAGAGAGCCACAAACAAGATGAACCCAAAGAGGCCCACACCAAGACACATCATCATTAACATGGCAAAGGTTACAGACAAAGAGAGAATCTTAAAAGCAACAAGAGACAGGCAGCTAGTTACCTACAAGAGAGCTCCCATGAGACTGTCAGCTAATTTCTCAACAGAAACTTTGCAATCCAGAGGGACTGACAGGAAATATTCAAAGTGATAAAAAGCAAAGACCCACAACCCAGATGACTCCCCAGCAATGCTAACATTTGGAATCGAAGGACAGATAAAGAACTTCCCAGACAAGAAAAAGCTAAAGGAGTTCATTGCCATGAAGCCAGTATTATAGGAAATGTTGGAGGGACTTCTTTAAGAAAGAGAAGAAAAAAGGATCAAAAATATGAACAATAATACACATAAAACTAATATAATATTGTGTGCCAGCTGTCATTGAAAAATAAAGGCATTATTTTAAAAAATGAACAGTAAAATGGCAGTAACTATGTATTTATCAACAATTACTTTAAATGAGAATAGATTAAATGCTCCAATCAAAAGACACAGGGTTGCTGAATGGATAAGAAAACAAGACCCTTACATATGCTGCCTATAAGAGACTCTCTTCAGATCGAAAGACATATACCAGCTGTAAGTAAAGAAATGGAAAAAGAAATTTCATGAAAATGGAAACAAACAAAAATTGGGGTAGCAATACTTATGCCAGACAAAACAGACTTTAAAACAGAGGCTATAACAAGAGACAGAGATGGACCCAGTGATCCCACTTCTGAGTGTTTATCCAAAGAAACCCAGAACACTACCTAAAAGGGACATGAGAATCCATATGTTCATCGCAGCATTATTTACAGTCAAGATATGGAGACAAACTGAGTGTCCATCAGTGCACAAATGGATAAAGAAGAGATGGTACTTATATGTGATGGAATATTACTCGGCCATAAAAATGTGATGGAATATTACTTGGCCATGAAAAAGGTGAAATCTTGCCATCTACAACAACCTGTATGGACCTAGAGGATACTGTGCTGAGTGGAGTAAGTCAGACAGAGAAAGATGAATGCCATATAATTTCACATGTGGAATCTAAAGAACAAAATAAGCAAACAAAACAGAAACTAACTCATTGATACAGAGAACATTTTTATGGTTGCCTGGGACAGGGTTGGTGGGTGAGTGAAAAAGGAGAAGGGATGAAGAATTACAAATAAGTAGTTATAAAACAGTCATGGGGATGCAAAGTATAGCACAGGGAATACAGTTGAAAATATTGTAGTAACTATGTGTGGTGTTGGGCAGGAACTAGACTTATTGGGGGATCACTTCATAAGTTATATAAATGTCCGATCACTATGTTGTATATCTGAAACTAATATAATATCTTATGCCAGTATAATTGAAAAAAAATTTTAAAACTATTTAAAAATAAGGAACGCTAGGTATTTATTGACACAGAAAGATGTCTATGGCATTTTGTTATGTGGGAGAAAAGTAACATCCACGATCATACAGTTTTTATTCAGAAGCAGACACGCACACGTGCACACACACACACACACACACACACACACACACACACACACATACATATGCCTTGGAAGGTATCTCCCACAGTACTACAGTGGTCATTTTCAATAAATCATGTACTACGAGAGAGAAAAAGATATTTCCATCAGGTGGAATTGGTTTTAAAAAGACTGCCATCGAATCCTTGCCTCACCACGAAGCTGAACATTCCTCGTAAGGCAGGAGAGATGATGAGTCCCTTACTCTTCATCTCTGATCTTTCCTCATTTCCAAAGAGAAGCTTGCAGGTGAGTTGAATTAATGTATTTCTTTCTTCAATGTACGTAACATTTGATAAGCGATTTTCCTAGTGGACTTGCAGAGAACGGTTGCAGAAGTCAGAGTTCTGGCTGCCTCGGAGGTCAGGGTCGTTTGCACTGTGGGAAGGGCGAGGGCTGGGGAAGAAGACCCTTCTTGCAGCTCTTGCCCTTCCGCCGAAGGGAGTAAAGAGCTGGTCGTTTTCTGCTGTCTGCTTATCCAGGCTTCCCTCTGGCTTATGGATCCAGGGATGTTCACGATGACCTCAGAATAGGTATCTTTGCTCAGCCGTTCTGTCTCTCCTCTGGCTGGCCGTACGCAACTGTCTGCCAGTCCAACTCACTGCGCTTTTCCTACTTCCTCCTCCAACCCCGTCTCTCTGTGCTCACAGTTGGGGGGCCATTGGTGCTGGCATGTTTTCTCATCTGTGTTTTTCCTATTGAAGTGTTTACCAAGAATCTGTGCAGCCAGATGTCAGCGGTCAGCGGGCCTCTCCTTCAGTGGTTGGAGGACAGACTGGAGCAAAACCAGCAGCATCTGCAGGAGTTGCAACAGGAAAAGGAAGAGCTGCTGCGAGAACTTTCTTCTCTAGAATAAAGTGGGAGACAAAATAGGTAAAGAAATTTTATTTTTCCAATAGCCTGGAAATTCACACTCCCCATGTGTAGGCAGGGAATGGAGAAGCTCTCTCTATATCCCAGGGGATGAATTTTATGCACAGAAAAAACACAGGATATCTTCCCTGTAACTGGCCTACAAAGCATATGCAAGATTATTTAAGTAGAATACGGAAGGTTTTTTTTTTTTTTAAGGCTATGGAAGGTACATCGGCAAGGACAACTTGTAATAAATTGTCTGGGGAGTATATTTTAAATGTTGATTTTCCCCTTGTTTGACTTGGAATTCTTTATTTTCATTTTTCAGATACACTTTCTCCCTAGAATAAGCTAAAGGGAGGAAAATATTTAATGTTTTAGTAAGTAAGTACACAGGGCTTAGTTGTGTCCTCATCCTTGATCTCCAAAATGTATCCTGAGGTACCTATCAAAGTCAAATCTATGCAAGTGCCTCTCTAACCAAATAGATGAGTTCTGCCATATTTGACTCAGAAGCAAATTTGTATTTAGCAATCCTATTTCCCTAGGAACTCCCATTATAATATAAATGTATTTTTCCAGAAATATTTGGGATTTAGGATGTAACAAAAATCATACTTTAAAAAGTTCTGTCGCCTTGTTCTTACCTTTTGTAGCCACAAGTGGTAAGTGAGCCTTCAGAAAAGAATCAAGCCTATTGCATGCTGGAAATTAAAGTGGGAATTAGGGGAGGCGGAAAGAAAGAAGACAAAGAAAGCCTTAATCCTGACAGTGACAAAGGGTTGGGTTTTGTTTTTGTTTCTCTTTAGATTATTGTTTTTCATATTTGAAAGCATAGTCCAGAGCCACCTCTACCAGAATCACTTGGAGGCCAAAATTCATCTCTGGAGGTGTAACCCAGAAATTGTCATGAGCTCCCCAGCTGATTCTAAGGCACACTAAAGTTTGAAAGCCACTGCCCTAGGTCATATGGAGTACAGATGCTGTATTTTCCTTAAGTTCCTACAGCCACTGTTTTCTATTCTTTTATTTCCCCATAGGAAAGATGAAACCCTCCTGGTGTTAAATTAATTACGCTAAATCAATTTCGAAGAAAAAGTTGGAGGACTCACATTACCTGACTTCAAGACTTCTCATAAAACTAGAATAATCAAGACGGTATTGTGTATGCCCAACTGATTTTGACAAGGGTACAAAAGCTATTCAATGGAGGAAGGATAGTCTTTTCAACAAATGATGCTGGAATAATTAGACACCCATAGGCCAAAAAATGAACTTTGACCTAAACTGCACACTTTATACAAAAATTAATTCAAAATCTAATCATGGACTTACATGTAAGAATGTATGTCTTATTCAAAACGTAACTGAAAATGTAATCATGGACTTACATGTAAGATGTAAAACCATAAAACTTTGAGAAATAAAATCATGGGAAAATCTTCAGGATCTTGGGCTAGGCAACAAGTTGTTGGCCTTCACCCCAAAAGCACAATCCTAAAAGGAAAAAGGTTGATATATTGGACTGCGTCAAAATGAACTAATGCTCTGCGAAAAAAAATTAAGAGGAGGAAATTGTCGAGAGAATTATTTGCAAAGCATCTATTTGATCAATCTAGAATATATAACAGTACAACAAATGATCCAATTAGGAAATGGGCAAAAGACATGAATTGACATTTTACTAACTATGAGCTATGGAATGCAAGTAAGCACAGGAAAAGATGTTGAACTTCATTAGTCCTCAGAGAATGCACATTCAAACCACGATGATTTATGACTACTTCTCAGAATGGCTAAAGAAAATATAATGAAAATACCAGATGCTGTTGACCATACGAAGTGGATCTCTCACGCATGGCTGATAGGAATATGGCTTGATACAGCCACCCAGGAGAAGAGTCTGGAGCTTTTAATGAAGTTAAGCATACACGTATCATAGGACCCCACAGTTGAACTGTTGGACATTTATCACAGAGGAATGAAAACCTATGTTGACAAGGAAACTTATACACAAATATCCTTAGCAGCTTTATTTGTAATAGCCAAAAACTGGAAACAACCCAGATATCCTGCAACTGAGTAAGTGATTAAAGCAACCATCCATAGCATGAAATGCTACTGTTCAATGCAAAGATGGATGGACCTCAAGGGTATCATGATGAATAAAAAAGCCATTCTCAAAAGGTCACATACTATATGATTGCATTTATATAACATTCTTGAAATGACAGAATGATAGAAACGAAGAATAGATTATTAGTAGCCAGGGGACAGGGACTGACTGGTAGAGGTGTGGGGTATGTATGACCATAAAAGGAATAATACAAGGAATTCCTCCACGCTGATGGAACAGTTCTGTATGTTGATTGTGGTATTAGTTTATATCTGTGCTAAGACTACGGCGACCTACACGCACCCACAAATGAATGCATTAAGATTTGATGGCTCTGAATATGGTCCGCTGCCTAGTAAGGAGTATTGTACCATTTTCAATATGATTTTGAAGCTGTACTATACTTATAGAAGATCTTAGTACTGGGGAACCTGGATGAAGGGTACATAGGAATCACTGTACTATTTTTGCAACTTCCTGTAATCTGTAATCATTGCAAAATAAAAAGTATTAAATATGGTGCTAGGAGTTATGGTATTTATCTTATGAAATATAAAGAGTGATAAAATCTGAGGGGAATATAAAGATTTGAGTATTTTTACAGGCCCACTTCGAGCACATGTCCGTTTTCCTTTCTGGGCTTTATTTTCTTTGTTTATAAGGTTAAAGTCAATGACCACCAAGCTTCCTTTTAGCTCAGTGTTCAGTCTCTAAAAGTGTTAACATCACTTCGTACCACAAAGAACAGTGATGTGAACAAGATGTGTTATTACTTTCTCACCTACATCAATCTGGGTTAACTTTACACAATATGTCACATTGTGCACACAACCCTGTATCCCCTTATGGTAGCAGATTTCTGTGTTCGGTCACAGCCAGGACTCCGATGAGAACAATACACACTTGCGTTCTCTCCTTGTTTTCTCATCTCCCATTCATTCAACTCATTGCATTCTGACCTCTGCCCACATCTCTCCATTCAGACCTCTCCTTCCAGGTCCCCATTACCTGTCCACACAGTGAAAGTCGATAGATGCTTCTCCTGTCCTCAATGAATCTCTCAGTCTTGGCACAACTGGCCACTGTTCTTTGAAATCAATCTCTCTCTCTCTCTCTCTCTCTCTCTCTCTCTCTCTCTCTCTCTCTCTCTCTCTCTCTCTCTATCTCTTGGCTTCTGCTTTTCTACTCCTTTCTGGGTTTTCTCTTCTCTGGCTGTTCTCAAATTCAGTTATAGGTTTCTCTATCTTTGCTACCTACATGCAGCTGACAGATAAATCTATATCTCCATCCAGACCTTCATCTGAACTCTACACCTACATTTCCACCTATCTACTACATATTTTAACTTGGCTGTCTTAATGGCACATCAGCCAGCAATCAGTTATATTAAACAAATAAGTAAATTGATTGAGCAAATATATTGAGTAAAGGAGGAGCTAGGTTTCTCAGTGTCAGAGAAATAATTTGCAAACATGAAAGGGGAAAGGATCAAATGAACTTCATGATGTTAGACAGAAATTGGAAGTATTAACATGAACTTTTTTTCAAGGGAAAAATATGTGTGCAAATACATATGTGTGTATGCATACATACTTGCATATATTTCCTCTCTCTGTCCAGTAAAAGAGACTAGAAGAAGTGATACCCTAGTATTTATGAGCACATGTAACATCCAATTATTGGTTCTCAAATACTATCCTTTACTAAAGGTAACCAGGGTCCCCGGTGAGAAATGGCTGGTTCCAGGACTGGGGCAGAAAGTATGAGATAAGCTAAGCCCATCTTTTTGAGCCATAAAGTAAGAAAATGGAGCCAGCCTGAAAAGGGTTCACATTGGCCAAATATGGGACAATTCAAACACCAAAATAATGAGAGTAAAATATTAAACCCTTTGAATAAGAATCTGAATCCACACAAGTAAAAATAAATACACAGATGGGAAGGAAGGAAACTTATTTAAGTAGAAACCAACTAATAAATGTAGAAGAAATTAAGACATTTGAAAGTTGCCTTTGGGTGATCATCACAGCAGTAGCTGGTTCAGCTGGGAGTCACCAGTGGACACTAAGGCATGATAATGGTTGGAGGTGTGACTGTCAAGGACATGAAAAATAGAAAAAGGCTAAGGAGTTTCTCCAGACTGAAAGAGATTTAAGACAAGAAAACTTAAGTGCAACATGTGTACTTATATTGGATTCTGGACCAGAAAAGAAAAAGAAATTGTTGGGACAGTTGCATTATATGATTGGGGTCTTTGGACTGGATTATCCAAAGGGTATTGCATTCCTTAATTTGGAGGGATACGTGTATAAGGTAAGGCTCTGCCCTGGTGCCCATATAGTATCCACATATGCCATACAGGCCAAGTCTTGAACTACAGCTAATCTAGGTGTTCGCAGAATAGCCTGAGACCCTCTTGTTACACGAGAGGATGGAGGCCTATAAACTGCTCAGAGGCCTTCTGCTACCCACCTCCCCACCTGCCCTGGGAGGCCGCTATGAGGCAGTTTCTCATTGCCTCCTCGGTCCTGATGAAGTGAAAGGACCACTCACTGCCTCAGCCCTTTCAGCGTGTAAATGTCGACTATAAAACTGCTTAGCTGAAGTCTAGCAGGGGCCCCTCAGCAATGGGAGCTGTCACAACTCACGATGCAGTCATCCGGCCCCTTTCATTTCATTCTTGTCCATTTCAGTGGTTGGGACAAAGACCGCAGGGAGCTGGTACCTTTGCTGACTATGTAAGTAATAAACTGAATCTTCCAAGAGTTTGTGTGGCTGAACCAGCCAAATCTGTCAGGCTCGTGCTTGTGCTTGACAAATTTGGTGCTCAATGTGGGACTGGTAAAGTGAAAATGCCCTTTTAAAAGCTAAACAGGGTCAGGTTAAGGGATAAGACAGACTCCCTAGGATCTGGTAGCATAGCTGTCACTTAAGTGTTGCGTGATGGCAGAGAGAGAAGGGGTCACCCCCCTGTCCTACATGCCCAGGGGCTCAGTGGCCTGACGGAGAGAATATAAAAGGACTCCCTGGGAACCCACAGCATATGCTACCCGTTGATACACATTTGGAAGGAAGCAGCAGGAAAAACTGAAACAAGCTACCTACCTAATTGGTGCCTTAGCCATCATTAAATGTTCATTTGTCGTGGCTGACAAAAGGCCACTTAAAACCCAAAGTAAAGTCAAAGCAATGCCTACTGGCATGATAACTTTGCAGCCTCCCCCGAATCTCTCCTTCCTTTATCTTAACTTCAGCAACTTTAAGAGAAGACATTTCAAGGAACTTCCAGCTTCACAGTGTGGTCAGGTCTGCAGACCCACTCTCCAGTGAACCTAGTGAAAATTATTTTTAAAAAGAAATTAAAGTCTCTGGAAGTAATCCCGAGGGCAAACGGCAAATAAAAAAAAATCTATTCAAGAAAATCTATAAAAATCAGATAAGAATCTCTAGTATTCGAACTGAGAACTGCTCCCTCCCTCTCTTCCCTGAGCTTAGCCAGGAGGAGGCTCCACTGCAGATCAGTGCAGCTGAGAACACAGGGGCTCCTCCCCTCCCCCACTCCCGCGCTTCCAGTTCCAAGGCTTTTTTCCCCAGGAGCAGGATGTCAGCCTTCTCATCCTGCCCCCCACTACCTGTTGCTGGGGCTGAGTCCCAGGCAAATGCAGTTGAGAGTCAGGGGCTCCCTTCTCTCATCCAGCTCTCACTCATGAGATGGAGGCTCTAACTTGGGCATGGTCCGCTGAGAATACTGGGTCCTGGATGGCCCTTGCCCGGGCTCAGGATGTGGTGCTTTCATGCCACGAATGGACCTTAGGCTACTGCCCCTCACCCACTGATCCTTTGAACTCCTAGAGCGAGGCTGTCATTAAGAAACTTGCCATTGTCTATTCTCAGGTCCAGAGGCCCGGCACAGAGCTTTTGCCCAGGGGGAGAAAGAGGATATAAAACACTTAGCTCCTAATCTCTCCCCAGAGAAACCAACTTTATTTGCAACAACGTGTGAAGTTCAAGTTTACAAGCACTTGTCAAAAGTGGTAGAGATTGTGGTGAAAGGCAGAACAATCTTGAAAAAGAACAAAGTAGGAGGAACACAGTTCCTGATTTCAGAACTATACAATGCAATGGTCATTAAGATAATTTGCTACCATGAGAAAAATAGACATATAGCTCATTGAAACAGAATTGGGAATATGGAAATAAACCCACACATCCGTGGTCAATGTATTATCAACAAGGGTGCCAAGATTATTGAGTGAGAAAAGAATAGTCTTTTCAACTGGAGATTGGATAATTGGATATCTACATGCAACAGATTGAGGCTGGACCCCTATTCCACACCATATTCAAATATTAATTCGAAATGTATCAAAGACCTAAATGTAAGAACTAAAACAACAAAAATCTTAGAAGAAAACATAGCAGTAAATCTTCACGGCCTTGGTTTTGGCAATGAATTCTTTGACATGACACCAAAAGCACAAGCAATAAAAGAAAATAGATAAACTGGATTTCATGAAAATTAAAACTTTTTGTGCATCAAATGACATTATCGAAAATTGAAAATACAACTTAGAGAGTGAAAAAAAAGTGCAAATCATATAAATAAGAGTCTAGTATCCAGAATATATAAAGAACTTTGACAACCCATTCACTCTCCTTCTCTCCCTCCCACTCTCCACTCTTTCTCACCCTCCCTCTTTCTTTCATATGCTCACACACACACACATTATAAATGGACAAAGGATCTGAATAGACATTTCTCCAGTGAAGATATACAGACTGTCAATAAGCACATGAAAAGATGCCATCATTAGTCAATGGGAAAATGTAAATCAAAACCATGAGATAACACTTCACACCCACTAGAATAAAAAGGTGTGTTCATTACAAGTGTTGGTGAGCATGTGGAGATATTGGAACCCCCGTATACTACCGGTGGGCATGTAAAGCAGTATAACCAATTTGGACAGCAATCTGGTGGTTCCTCTAAAAATTAAGCATAGAATATTGCCATAAGAAACAGCAACTCCTAGGTCTGTATCCCACAGAACTGAAGACAAAAACAAAAAGTTACACATGAATGCTCATGACAGAACTACTCACAAAAGCCCAAAGGTGAAAACAACCCAAATGTCCATAAAATGTAATGGATAAACAAAATGTGGTTTGTCCACATAATGGAATATTATTCAGTTATAAAAAAGAGGGAATTGTCGATACTTGCTACAACATGGATGCACCTTGAAAACATTATGCTAAGTGAAAGAAAATAGACAGGAAAAGACACATGCTGTGGATTCCATTTATATGAAATGTCCACAGCAGGGATATCCATAAAGACAAAAAGTAGATTAGTGGTTGCCAGGGGCTGGACAGAAGGGGGTAGAAGGATGAGAGCAAAAAGGTATTGGGTTTCTTTTGGAGGTGATGAAAATATTCTAAAAGTGATTGTGGTGGTGCACAACTGTGTGACTAGACTAAAAAACACTGAATTGTCCACTTTAAATGGGTGAATTGCATGCAAATGTTGTTTCAATAAAGTCATTCATAAAAAAATGAAAAAAAAAGGAATCTGGCCTGTACTCCCTACACTCCTAAATGAGGGGATAAGATGTAGTATCTCTTTTTGTTAAAACAAAAGAAAAATAATCCTCTTAGAGTAAGGACAAAATATGCAGTGAAGAGAAAAAAAAGGAATTTAAAGTAACCTATATATACATGGCTATATAATGTCTGGAAGGCTACATGATAAAATGATTACTGGCTAATTATTTTAGGTGATTGAGTTTGAGGCCAGAGAAAAGGAGTCTTACTCTTCAGTTTGAAATCTTCTGTAAACTGTTTTTTGAATTTCTACAACTAGCATGTATTCTTACACAAGACAAAACCAAAGAGTCCAGTTTTAAAAATCACAGAAAATAATATAATAAAGAAAACTTGAAAAATGCAAAGGGAAACTCTCCTATCATACCATCATTATAATAAAATTATCATTTATGCTATTCCTTTTTGTTTTCTCTTTATTTGTGTTTTTATCCAGTTCTAATATTAATACATCTTACAGTTTTGCATTAGGATTTTCTTCATTTGACATAATCTTTAAAATTTTACATGCTGTCTATGCTTCATAATTATCATTTTAAATAGTTTCTCATAAATCTAACATCTTTTCATGATGAAAACACTCGACAAACCAGGAAGAAAAAGGAACTTCCTCAACCTCATAAAAGTCGCAGGAATAACCCAGAGCTAACACACTTAATGGTGAAAGATTGTTTTCTGCATAAGATCAGGAACAAGATCAGGATATCCATTTCTGCCACTTCTAATCAATATTGAACTGAAGGTTCTAGCCAGGGCAATCAGGAAAAAAGTAAGAAAGAAAAAAATAAAAGTCACCTAAGTTGAAAAGAAGATATAAAACTATTATCATTTTCATATGAAATAATCTTACATATAGAAAACCCTGAAGAATGCACAAAAACCTAGTTTTATATCTACATACATGAACAATCTGAAAATGTAGCTAAGAAAATAATTACATTTACAATAGCATCAAAAAGAATAAAATAAAAATAAATTAAACCAAGGAGGTGAAAAATCTGTACAATAGAAACTGTAAGATATTGATGAAAGAATTTGAAGAGACAAGAACAAATGGAAACATATCCTGGATTGGAAAAATATTACTAAATTGTCCATACTACCTAAAGTGATCTACAGTGTAATCCCTATTAAAATTCCAAAGGCATTATTTACAGAAATAGAAAAAACAATCCTAAAATGCATATGGAACCATAAAAGACCCCATGTAGCCAAAGCAATCCTGAGTAAGAACAAATCTGGAGGCTTCCTGACTGATTTCAAATCTTATTAAAAACTATAGTTATCAAAACACTGTGATACTGGCATAAAAACAGACATATAGACAGATGGAATAAAATAGAGAGCCCAGGTCTATGGCCATGGCACCCTGAAAAAGCCTGATCCTGTCTGATCTTGGAAGTTAAGCAGGGTTGAGCCTGGTTAGTACTTGGATGGGAGACCACCTAGGAAGACTAGGTGCTGTAGATGTAAAAAATAAATAAAAAAAATAAAAAATAAGGGATAGTAAGCTGACAAGGTCCTTGCAATATGTGAAGTCAACCAAGGGTTGCGTCGCCTAAAAAAAAAATAGCCCCGAAATAAACCCACACACAGTTAGCTAATCTTTGACAAGGTCACCAATAATACACAATGGGGAAAGGATAGTCTTTTCAATAAAAGGTATTGAGAAAATTAAATATTTACATTCAAAAGAATGAAATGGGGCTCTTATACCATAAGTAAAATTAATTTCAAGTGTATTAAAGACTTAAATGCAAAACCCAAAACCATTAAACTCCTAGAAGAAAACACGGAGTAAAAGCTCCTTGACATTGGTCTTGGTAATACTTTTTTTAAAATATAAAACCAAAAGCACAGACAACAAAAGCAAAAATAAACAAGTGGGGCTACAAACTAATAAGTCCCTGCACAGCTACTGAAACCAACAACAGAATGAAAAAGAAACCTATGGAATGTGAGAAAATATTAGTAAACCACATATCTAATAAGAGGTATCCAAAATATCCAAAATATCTAAAGAACTCCTACTACTCAATAGCCAAAGAGAAGATATTCTAATTAAAAAACAGGCAAAGGACCTGAATAAACATTTTTCCAAAGAAGACATACAAATGACCAACAGGTATATTAAAAGGTGCTTAACATCCCTAATACTCAGAGAAATTGAAATCAAAAGCATAATAATTCAAGAAACAAACAAGTGTTCGAGGACGTGGAGAAAAGGGGACCCTTGTGCACTACTGGTGGGACTGCAAATGGGTGCAGACACTATGGAAAACAGTATGGAGGTTCCTCAAAAAATTAAAAATAGAACTACCTTATGACTCAGTGATTCTGATTCTGGGTATTTATCTGACGAATTTCAAAACACTCATTTGAAGAGATATGTGCATCCCTATGTTCATTGCAGCATGGTTTATAATAGCCAAGATATGGAAACAACCTAAATGTTCATCAATAAAGAATATATATATATATATATATATATATGTATATATATATATATATATACACACACACACACACACACATACACACATATATATACATACATATGCATACATATACATATGTATATGTATACGTGTGTATATATGTAAAATGGAGTATTATTCAGCAATAAAAAAGAACGAAATCTTGCCATTTGAGACAGGGATGAACCTAGAGGGTATTACGCTAAGTGAAATAAGTCAGGGAAAGACAAATACAATAAAGATTTCATTGATATGTAGAACCTAGAAAACAAAATAAATGAACAAACAAATAACACAGAAATAAACGTTGATAGAGAACAAACTAATTGTTGCCAGATGGGAGGGAGGTTGGGGCGAAAAACATGAAAGGGATTAAGAAGTACAAATTACTGATTATAAAAATAGTCACGGGGATGGAAAGTACAGCATAGGGAATATAATCAATAATATTGTAATAACTATGAATGGTGCCAGATGGGAACTAGATTTATTTGGGGAGATCACTGTGATAAATTATATAAATATCTAATCACTGTGATGTACACCTGAAACTAATAAAATATTGAATATCAACTGTACTTGAAGCATAAAAATATATAAAAATAAAAAATAAACATTCTTTAAACTTTAGGAATACATGCAAATACAGCACTCAACAAATTAAAGTTAACAATATTTGGCATGCATAAAAAATTCCTAGTTGCAGAAAGAAGCAGAAAAATGTAACCCATACACCAGAAAATGGCAATAGGAACAGAGCCAGAATTGTCAAAGTGAAGGAATTAACAGAAAAGTATTTAAAATAACTATTATATGTAATAGGAATATCCTTAAGGGTTTAAAGGAAAATGTGTATATAATGAGGAGAGCAATGGAAGATATAAAGTTGTAATTATGAAAACTACAACATTAGAAATGCAGCCTGTCCTGGATGGGATTAAGTGAAGATAATGAGATTCTGCAGAAGAAAACATCAGTGAATGTGAAGATATAGCAAAAGAAACTGTCCGATCTGAAGTGGAGGGGGAATAAGGTAATCAAAATGGGAATAAAGGAAACCTCAGTCATCTCTGATACTGTATTAATAAGTGTAATACACATTTAATTGGAATATGTACCCAAGAATTAAAAAGTGCATCTTTCCATAGGTATATAGAACACTGACTTTAATAGAGTATATTCTATGCCATAAAATAACAAATTTTAATAGACTGAGATCATGAGACGTGTTCTTTGAATAACAAAAGCCCCACTTAATTCTAAATGCTTATAGTATTAAGAAGAACCTCGAGCAAGCTAACCTACTTTAAGAAACCTGAAAATAAAGAGCAAGAGAAGCGAAAGCAAGTAAAAAGCAGGGAACGATAGATAGGAGAAATCAATGAAATAGATAACAGAATATAGAGAAAAATCAATGAAACCTGAAGAGGGTTCATTGAGATCAATAAAATTGGTGTCTAGCCAGACCTGTCAAGAAAAAAGAAAAAAAGAGGACCTACACATTAGCAAGGCCAGGAAGGACAGGTAACATCAGTACAGATTCCAGAGGTGTTAAAAGGATAATAAAGGAATACTATTAAAGGACTGTATGGACTTCAGTATCGGAAGTAGAATGAAGGGTAGGGGGCCATGGCCTCAGGCAGGATACAGCCCCCATTGTGTGTGAAGGAAGCCTCGCCTAACAAGGCACTTTAAGGTTTTCCTAAGAACCAGCATGGAACCACTTAACTCCCCTAAATGTGAATACAACCAAACCCTTCATCTGGACCTCCCCTCAACATCTCCCCCTCCCTCACACCATTCATTGGATGGTTTGTTGCTATCTTTTACACAAAGGGTCTGCCTTCTCCCCTCTGGAGGTGCTCAACCCAAAGCCAGATCCTGCCCTCAGGACCCTGTTTTCAGACCCGCAGCCATCTTTTCCCAGCATTCATGCACAAGCCCTGCGCCTCACCACTTCAAATATCACCTCACAATGCTGCACGTCTGCGTCAGGCTGTGGCAACAGGTCACCTGGTAAAAGGTACCTGAAAGGCCAGGACTTTCTCCTGTCACCTCAGGCTCCCCGTCTGTCACCACGGGTGCTGGTCTCTTGCTCAGTCCACTGGTCCCGAACAGGAGGGTCGAGAATCCACAGCCATCACCCTCGTGGTCAGCGATCTACGACGCACCCATGGGGTCATCTGCGTCCAAGGCTGCCCTCGGGGCCACCACTGATGAGCGTGCAGAACCAGAGTCAAAACATCTAGCCGGTGAGTAGCAGGCCTGGGGCCGCCTCCTGTAGCCGGTGTGTTCTAAATGCCCCACCCCCACCCAACCCCCTGAGCCCTCAGCCCTCTGCGCTGCAGGGGTGGGGAGATGGAATTCTCACGTCTAGAAAACTCTGATTCTAAAAGGGAATTACTGGGCTCGTCAACTCCAAACTATTTATAATTTATTCAGATAACTTAGGACACAGAGGTAGTGAAATAACACCCCAGGCTCCTAAGAAGGGTCTTCATTCCAAAGTCCCCTCAGCCCCGCGTATAAATCACGACATTCAGCGAGTCTTCTGAAATAAAGGAAGGATAAAGTCTTCTGAGCAGATAGATCTTCCCAGAGATCGTACTGCCGTAAGGGCCGCGAATAGGCATTAGCGGCCCACAGCAACATTTCCGGTGCTCCTATGTACGTTTCAAGGGCAAATATTTTTGATTTTTAAAGTCACCTTTTGCTCAAAGACAGAATAGACTCCCAGATCAACCCCCTCCCTGTTGTTTGAGTTCACCGTGAGCAATGACTTTACATATAATATCTGTTGTTGTCAATATATGGAAATCCTACAGCTACTGAAACCTTCACAGCTGACTCTCTTTTGATCACCTCTATATTTTTTTTGTTTTGCTTTAAAGCCATCAATTGACTATATATTTTTGCCTGCTGAAGTTTTATCTTCATATCATTGTGACGGTGTGCATATATTAGGACAACTAACAATTCGCTAAATTAAACAGATTAGCTTCCTTTTGATGTCTATTTTGAAAAATTGCTGAACTTTATTACGGGCAGGCTCCATGCTAGACTCTGGTGCGGTGTATATTATCCAGCCCTGGATTGTTATGTAATACGTGACAGAATTGGCTTTTTAGGACCCAAAGGAGGGGCAGTACTTATTTGCGTGAAAGATGCTTGTAACCAAAGGGGGGCGCAATTGAGTCAGTACTGTTAGAACCTAAAGGTTCAGTTTAAAGGCTGAAAGCAGGAACAAAATTTTACAGAAAAAGGAATGAAGCAGACTTAAAGATAAATAAGTATGAAAGATCTCATTCTTCATAACCTTGAATTTGGCACAGCAATGGCATACATTAGGTATTGGCATGAATATGTATACTTGTTGAATAAATGAATCTGGGTATACAGTTAGAGTCAGCCTGTTGCTGCAACCCACTAGTATATTCAGCACTTATCACACCGCCTATACATGGGAAGATGCTGATTGATGAAAAATGCTAGTGATGAAGTTTCATAAGGATGGTTTACAGTTTTGAAAGCAAAAAAAAAGAATTCGAACTGATAAACAGTACGTAATCACTGCATGTTCTTGAATGGGAAAATGAAATGATGTAAGCTAGCTTTTGATGGCTGGGTGAAGTAAATTGATGAATGATCATAACTGTGAGGCAGGAAATTGAAAAGCTGTTGCAGTAAATCAAGTACAAGAAGGAGCAGTAAGGGGTTAAAGTATGCAAACATGATGAGACCCGGGGGTCACCTTACAAGGAAAGCTCCTGGCTGAACCTTCATGGCATGACACTTTTCTTGAGAGGGGCAGTATGATATAATGATTAATATCTTGGTGTCCAGGGCCAAATAAATATTATTTCAAATTCCAGCCCTGCTACTTAAGTACCCATATGTCCTTGGGTATGTTACTTATCTCTTGGGTCCTGTTTATTTAACAAGTAATTACCATAACCTGTTATGTGCCAACTACTGTGCTGCGTTTTGGGGAGACAGTAGTGAGCAAAATGGACACAGTACCTTCCTTCATCAAGTATACAGAACAATAGGGCAGGTATTAAATATCACGTGACATAGAGCATTACGAATGGTGATACTTGTAGTAAAGAAAATATTTTGGATTATTTTCTTTGTCATGTCTCTGAGATTTGATTACATCCGTATTTAAGTTAAAGTTACCGGTTTTGATTTTGAAAATTATTTCTCAGTCTGCATTTTAATGCTTGTCACTGTCTCCGATTTAGATCTAACACAGTACATTAACGAAACAAACAGGAGTGTTAAACACCTGGTTGATGTTCTTTTTGAGAAAACTGGGAACGGAAGCTGGGTGGTGGTGTTCAAAGCCCTGATTACTGTGCATCACCTGATGGTTTATGGAAATGAGGTGAGCATAGCATACATTCACATGGTAGTCATTCCTTTCTTTTTAAGACAAAAGACTATCAGTAGACAATTGCAAAGTGTTCTTGGTTTGGCAAAGGCTTACCACCTTTTACTTAAAATTGTGAACGTGGGAGAAGTGAATAGCTGTGGCTATTAAAAAACTGATTTTTCCAGTTTTACATATGAGTGTATCTTTGCGATCAGTATTTGAGATATTCTATTTTAGCCACTGGGTAATAGAGTGGATATTACACTTAATTCTTTAAATGATTTAGACCAAAAAAAGAGAAAGCCCTCCAAAATATTTCTGTGTAAGTGCTTTACTTTACTAAGAAAATCTAGATACCTGAGCACATTATGTTATCACCTGTCCACCTCTCCCCACATACAACGCTCTGTATTTTACAGAACTGAAATGTTCTACAACATTAAATTACTTATCATTTTGTCTTTCAAATTAACATTTTGTTTCAGTAAGCTTTGCATTAAACAATTAGGATTTAGAAATTGATCGGATTTTGAAAGTTATTATAAAGCAACAGTAATCACACAGTATACTATTAGTAAAAATAGCTTTAAATTTTAACCCCTTGTTTATTTGAGAAGTGTACAAACAGAGGACAACTCAGCAGGTCCTTATGTTGTGTCACTTAGAATACTATCGTGCTTACCTTATGCTCCTGAATTACTTAGAAGCTCTAGGATAGAATCATGTAAATAGTCATCCGAAATGACAAAATCGTTAGTGAATTCTATTGGTGGACAGAAACTAATCTTTGAATTTGGCACATTTGTTTGACAGCGTTTTATCCGACATCTTGCATCTAGAAATTCTTTGTTCACTTTACACAACTTCCTGGATAGAAGTTTCTTAGACGGTAAGATGATTCTTTGATGGAAATTCTATGTGGCAAGGAGGGAAAAGTTCTGAAAACCATTCCTGGTTTAAAAAAAATGGTTCTAAATTATGAAGAATATGGTGCATTGTACATTTTCTGGTGACATATGATTTTAATTCATTCACACAACACGTATTTGAGTGCTTACTCAAACTAACAGTATATGTTATGTGCTAGAGATATAGGAAATTGAACCCTCCAGGTTTTTTTTCCCAGTAAGGCCTTCCCTTTTCAGTCTACTGAAATTCGTGGCACAACCCTCTGTCCCTTTTCTGCCTGAGTTTTATTCTTTCCACTTGTCACCAACTAATATCTGCATTTTTCTTTTCTTTCGCTTGTCTGTTAGTCTCCCATTGGAATGTAAGCTCCACGAGGGCAGGGATTTTTGTCTGTTTTGTTCACTGCTCGTTGAACTTCTAGCATCTAGACCAGTGCCTGGCTCATAGTAGGCACTGAAAAATTGTTGAATGAATAAATAAACTGAATAAATGAATCGAGGTGCATTTAGAAGTTAAGTAGAGAGATGTTGAGTGTCCATCATGGCCTTTTTATTTTCCATCTTGTCTATGAAGTCAGGAGCAAGGTCACTTGCCGCATGGAGGGACAGTGGGACTGGCTACAATGAGATGAGAGTTTCAGGAAAATGATAAGAATTTATAATAGTTTCTGTGGAAATGTGAAAGAAACTGATAAAGTTTATTCTGTTCAAGAATGTCACCATCAATACCACATCATGAGGTGATATCAAAGCTTTGGGGAAATAAAAAATAATCTTTATTTTAACAGAAAGTTTGAGGGATGTTGGACTAGGTGATGAATAAAGGCCACTCTAGTTTTTTTTTGTGCTTCAAAGATATTGTCGAGGGTGAATGAGGAACGATCATTCTTTGCATTTATTGATATATATTATAAATGGTTATTATTGGTTAAATTGGAAATAATTAAAATGTTTTCTTTTTAGGTAATGCTATGTCAATCTTCATCAGACAATATAGCAGGTACTTGAATGAAAAGTCCCTCGCATATAGACTGATTGCATCAGACGTCACCAAAAGCAAGAGAGGGTCAGTCAATATCATTGGTTTGTAAGCAACGAATACTGAAATACATATGTGGTTTGTCAAAAACACAGCTATATTTCAAGATGACGATGTCACAATGCTTCTCAAACTCTTAATCGTTGATGCTATGAATTTCTTTTGTAGGGCCAATGGTATGATGAGAACGATGGACACTAAAGACCTGCTAAACACCCTACCAGTTATTCAAACTCAGTTTGATGCTCTGCTTAAATTTGATGTAAGAGCTTTATAGAGCAATTAAAAATATATTGGTAAATGACATTGTTTAACTGTAGGTGAGGGATGCACTGTTTTAAAATTGATGGTAATCGATCATTCTTTTACTTAATTTCCAGGCAAATTCTGATGAAATAACTAATGATATAATCCATGCTGCTTTCAGGCTCCTATTTAAAGATTGTCTTCGCCTCTTTGTAGCCTACAACGATGGAATCCTTAATCTCCTAGGTAGGCTAAAGAATAGATGTTACAGCCTTAAAAAATGAACTGGTGTTAATAACTTATTTGGAAAAGTCTTTTATCTTTACATTTAGACTCATTTGTTTTGGATTGGAAATAGAAGATCCTTGTGGAGTCATATATATATTTACATAATGAGATAGTATATTGTTTTTTCAGTTTATTTGGTTAATTGGTTATAGAACTTTTCAATTTTTATATAAGTGTTCACTGATATTTCTGGGTAACTTACTGGGAAATCAACATGGGTTGCTATATTTATACATTATTCAGTCATCATTTCACCCAAAGGAGTGATTCATTTCATAGGAACTGTTCTTCAAAGTTCATTAATGAGAATTAGAAGTTTTTCTTATCCTGAAGAAGTACTTAGTACATTTATAGAGTTATAAATGTATTTAGTTATAGAGCTTCAGAGTTTTCAAAAAGATTACAGACTAGAAACTGCAGAAATGGAAACTAAACTATCTAAACAATCTGGGTATGCTATCGAATTCTAGGTGTTTTTCCAGCACCAGTGTTTTTGGCATGCAGTAGTCACTTCATAAGAATCTTATGGATGTATGGATCGAGCAATATCATTGCTTTTTTAAAACAGAACATAACTGGATTAAAACTCTGTAATTATTGTGAACACATTAAAATCATATCCAGAATCGGCTTAAAATAAAATCATCAGAATGGAGTGAAACTTGAAAATTGCTAAGATATTGGCTCCTCCGTGGTATTTTTTTCTTTTTTTTTTAGGCAAGTATTTTGACATGAAGAAGAGCCAGTGCAGGGAAAGTTTGGATATTTACATCAAGTTCCTGAGAAGAACAAACAAATTGTCACGGTTCCTCAAAGTCGCAGAGGTATGCCAATCTATTTCTCTCCACGGCCTTTCTGTTTTTTTTTATATTAGTTTATTATCCATTAGAACTATGCACCTTACCGGCACCACCACACAAACACAGAGAAATTAGCAGTAGTTTTAACTATCTTGCAAACGTGAAAACTAAAAAACTCAAACTAGATACTTCAGATGTACTGCAAGCAAGAGTAGAACTTCTGAAAACTTAAAGGAAAAAAAAGACCTATTATTCACAGAACAACAATATGAATGATAATTGACTCTGATGACTTGAGAAATTAAAGCACATTTGTGTGGTATCCAGACAGCAAAGACTCAATACCAGGCAAGTCTCTTCGAGTTTTATCCTTGGGACAAATATAAGTTCATATTTAAGTGTAGGAGGTGTACGGTAGCCCAATGTTTTTCTTCATCTAAATAGATGCTAGTCCAGCAAGGCGTTTGTGTATTTTCTAGGGTATTTACTCTTTTGTGTATACATTGGTCTCACAGTTACTTTTTTTGTTGCCATGCTCTGCTGTAATTTGTATTTTTCTTCTTTTATTTTTTATTTTTTTGCGAATCCAGGAACTTGGAATTCAGCAGAACGGCATTCCATACCTTGCTCAGGTCAGTGGTTTGAAATGATTTTTGTCTTTATGTTTGTGTGTGTCTTATATTAGTCATCTGAGCCTCCATCCTTTGCCATATACCTACATGTGTATTTTTATTTCCCCGTGAATGACACATATATGTACATACACATAGACTCGTGTCTTCTAAACAGGTCTGTTGATCTTATAAAAGAGGCTGTCCCTGCTGAGTGCTTCTAGTAACTCATAGTATAACAACTAGACCATGCTTTTTAAATGGACAGAACTTATCAGTGGGAACGGCAGAGTATTTGGAATAATGAACTTAGGTTTGAGGCTGCCTTGTCCACCTTTCAGGTGTGGAATCTCAAACAACTCATTTCTTGTCTCTGTGCCTCGTTTCTGCAACTGCAAAATGGGTGTGATGCTATTGTCTATCTCATAGCAGTGCTGTGAGAATCGAATGAAGTCAGGTTGCTTTCTTCTCTGGAAGCTGGTCATCAGGAACCCCTCCCATGGCAATCGGTGTGATGTGCGGTAGAGGTGGCGATGCAGCAGGTGTGGATGAAATGATGGTGTGACAATCTGCTCATGCGGCCTGTTTGTGGCCTCTGGATCTGCCTGTGCTCCATCCCAGATGTACCATAGGGCTGCTGGCCCAGCCAGGACTGGTACAGAAACCTTTCCTGCCCTGGGTCCCAAACTAACATGGCACCTTTTAGGTCACCCAGTATGTGGAACCAAGCAGTTTCCCTTGGTGTGGGAACATGTCGTCTCTAGAACCCAAACGAGCTCACCGTGTGTCATGTTGTGTTTTCTTTTAAATGGTCGGAGGTGCAAGATGCAGTACTTTGTCTTCTGTTTTGGATGGGATTTCCTGGCATACTCCTGGCCGCAGGAATCCTAACAATAATATCAATATAGAATGCTCCTGAATCTTAATCTCCTACCCTGTGGAGTGCATGGAGCTTTCCAAGGTCTCCACCATACTGGCCACTTCTTCCTCATCTGATTCAGGTAGCATGATGTCATGGATACAGGTGGATCAGTGTGATTTTCTGAGGGGTAACCAAATGGTCCAGACTTCTTCTGACCATGTTGTGACAGAAGATTGAGAAGAGTTAACAGCTTGGGTCAAAACTGTAAATGTATATCGTTGTCCATTCCATACACCTACAAACTCTTTCTGATCCACACTTTTGATAGCAAGAGAAAGCAGAACATTCACCAAATTGATAGCTACATGCTATGTCCCTGAGACTGTGTTAACCAGCCTCTACCAAAGACGCTATAGTGGCTGGCACCATGGCTGCCACGGGGTTACGACTTGATTTATTGTGCTGTAGTTTGTCATTCTCCAGGGCCTGACTCTTTCAAGGGGGCCATAGTGGTGAATTACATGGAGACTTCATGGGGATTATCATCACTGGATCCCTTTTATCTTTAAGATTGGCACTAGGTTCTGCCATCTTCCTGGGAGGCGACCTTGTCTTTTATTTACTATTATGCCTGGAGCGTGGGTGCAGGTTGTTTCCAAAGACATGTCCCTAACTGGGCTATGCTGTGACTTAACTATAGTTAGAGTCCTAGAGGCCAGGAGAGGGATGGGGTTGGAGAAGGATGGGGGCAGATCCTGGTGGGGCATGTAACTAATTTCTGGTGTATCATCTCCAACGAGGGGGGGGTGGAGAGGAGGACACTTTCTTAAACTCAGAGATTTCGGGGAATCTAGAGACTTGGAACTTTTATGGCCACCCTTCTAGCTCTCCCCACCCCACATGTTGGGGCTTTTACTCTTTATCCAACTGGGTCCCTGACCCTGCTGTGGCAGACCTGCCTTGGTTGGAACTGGAGGAGTGTAGCATATTCCCACAGAGCCTGGCTCAGGTGGTAGTCAGTGTATGGGAAGAAGCTCGTGAAGAGAGAGGGGGTGAAGAGGGGGGTAGTAGAGTAAGGTTCCTTAGGGAATGAAAAGATACTGAATCCAGAATAGAAGTGGAATCAGTGGCCTCACATAAGAGAATAGAGGAGGCAAGGAGAAGAGGATGGATGCAGATGCAAATAATGTTAGGCTTGGTAGGTTAGAAGGAGGGAGTTTCTGTCTGATGGCTTCTCATAAATCTTTAAAGAACTATGTCCTCTGTGGTATGCGCAGCACACCACAGATGGGGGGTTTGCGCATAGACATTGAACCAATGGGAACCACTGATGGGTGAAATAATGCATAGCTTCCTGAATGAAAAGTCAGATAAGCAGAGGGAGAGAGACAATGAGAACACCTGGTATGTAGGCCACAAGATGGGATTTCATCGCCCAAAGGCACCATAACCAGTGGATTACGATCCACATTCATTCACAAACACATGCTTGATGCCTACCAGGAGAGAGCTGATGTAATGAGACACAGTCCCAGCCCCTTAGTTCTTGAAAATTCTAGAACAAAGACTACAAAAGCATGACTAGATATCTCTCTGAAAATGCAGTTCTCTCATTTTGCTACACGTTGACCTCGCTTCCTTGACAGAGATGGAAAGGGGTCCTTTTCTGAGAACCACGACTCAGGCGTCATGGGCACAGGCGAGCATTAAGTGACCTGGGCTTGGCATCTTGGCTCTCGCCTCCTTCTGTGCTCAGC
>PVKZ01003905.1:0-107285 GCA_004027375.1 Macroglossus sobrinus | reverse complement strand
AGAGAGAGAGAGAGAGAGAGAGAGAGAGAGAGAGAGAGAGAGAGAGAGAGAGAGAGAGAGAGAGAGAGAGAGAGAGAGAGAGAGAGAGAGAGAGAGAGAGAGAGAGAGAGAGAGAGAGAGAGAGAGAGAGAGAGAGAGAGAGAGAGAGAGAGAGAGAGAGAGAGAGAGAGAGAGAGAGAGAGAGAGAGAGAGAGAAAGGCAGGCTTGAATATCCCCTGTGTATCTGCAGAAGTCTAGGGCTGTTCATTACCTCCTATTCAAACAATAGAATTATAATAGAATTACACCATTTGCACAGCTGTGGAGCCAGCTGTCTGTGTTCACGCCAGACCTGTGTTACACTGCCTTTCAGCAACATCCTACCTATATCTGTCTGCTCATGACTTTCACTGTAATCAGCTAAGAAACAACTGTTTCAATAAAAAAAAAGTGACTTCCACCAGCCATTTGGGCATAGAACTCAGAGCTGCCTTACAAATAAGGGATCTTCTCAGTTCTAGGAACAATTATTTTCATGTTCAATTTGTTGAACTAAAATAGAACAGGTAGAAACAAAATTATGAGTGACTGGGTTTTTATTTTATTTTTATTTGTTGTCTTCCACTTTTATAGTTTTGAGGATGCTTCAAAGCTATGGATTTTATTCACATACATGTAAAAGTTTTCAGCTAATATCTGGTTTTGGAGCTATAATGGGTAATGCAGACCACACCAAATTTCAGTAATCATGGATTCCCCATTATACACAATTTATAATACCACATGATTTTTACAAACATATTTTATGCATTTTGACACAAAAAAGATATTTGATTAACAGTCTTCAAGCAACTTAAATGCTCAATACATTTTACAATTTTACGAAACTTCACAACGACTAAATCTTTTTTCAAGTGTAATATGACTGAGGTAGTTTTCCTTTATTCTCTCATATAAGAAGTTCATTTCAAACATGAGGTAGTAAATTATTAGTGTGGTTTCTGACATTTTACCCAAAGGTGGTACCTATACTCCATGTATTACTCAGTTCTCTCCACAAAAATCCTCCTCGTTTTATGAAGCAACTTGACAGCATGGTCAATAGTCACTGTAAATAATGCTTTGTTTGCTTTTTAGTCTACTCAAAAATTCTTATTTGTATTTCTAAGTTTATTCAAATGTTTGCATCTGTTGTTCAGGTCATATATTTTCATGTATCTTACGAATATATATTTCTAGAGTTGAAAAATTTGTTTTTATTTTTATTGTCCACCAAAATCTGAATCAAATTATGTCACTATTTGTCTCATAGAATGGAAATCACATAAATAGAAGTGTGTGTTAAATCTAAGACAACTAGAACCATCCATAAAAATAATACCAGGTCAACCTAAAGTAAGCTCAGATCAGCCTTAAACTCACTTCATTGGCCTCTCGGTTACAGCTCATACAATACAATCTGTATGAACAATTTCTGCTGTAAAGTTACCTCATAAAGAAATATATCATCTACAGAGTACTTTCATACACCCAATTATAGCAACAATTCAGCAGAGTTATAGCTACTAGGATCTATGTTCTATCTCTTCCTTGGTTCTACTTATTAAAGACACTGAAGTGGAAATACTGAAATGGAAAGAAAACAATGGCAGAATTTAGCCAACACAGAAAAGGGTGATGTAATCATTCACTCAAGGATAGCTTTAGTTGCTCTGGTTGCTCTGTTTGCAGCTTCATTTATGATAGGTGATTTATCCAAAGAAAAAATCTAAGCAGAACTTCTATACGCAAATATGAATATATTTTCAATATCTCACTGGCATATTTGCACAAAATTGTGCATGATTCATTCAAAAGTATTAACTGGCAATTTAATTTAAATTCAATCATCATAATACTTTGATAACTAAGATTTTTGGTGGCAAGTTGCAGAGAGAAAAATAAGAATAACAATTAATAAAATACTTGGTTAATTAATAATTAATAAAAATATATTGTTGGGGTAAAGTAGTTCAATTGTGAAAGATGTGATCCCTTGTAACCTTATACCAAGGTCAGAACTATTGTTACTAAATTTGTTTTCCCACACAGAGTGTAAATGGTGATACTGGTTTTGAAAAGAAATCCATTATGTTATAATAAAAAGGCCTCAAAAAGGATCAAGTAGAGCAATAAATGTTAATGTTCAAATGCAAGCTTTTCTGCAGCCAAGACTCATCATTCAGAATGGGGGAAATGAGAAGCATGTTATGGCTACCAATGCATTGATTCAAATATTTAGTGCATTCACTGCAACTGGGAAAATACATTCAACACCAGTGTATATTAATAATGTAATTTTCTTTTCAGTTGCTGGTTCTCAGTGGACTTTATTTTCTGTCAATCACTAGAAACTTCAAATATGGTCCAATAACTACAATGAATCTTGACTGCATTCTAGTGTGTTTTCTAAATTATAACTGGTTTCATCTCTCATGCTTGCCTTTTAGTGAACTAAGGAAAATCAATTGTATTATTTATGTGGATTTATAAAAACATAAATTTTTTCTGTAAGTCCTTAGTTTTTATAAATCTGTTGCTGAGGTTCAGTTATTTTCCTCTCCTAAATGGGAGAAGAGTTTCAAGCCTTAGGTTCATGCAATTTCTCCCATTACATTCCTGGCTCTGCCTAGTGTTAGAATTAAATGCCTCGTTGTGATGAAGGTTTAGAGGCCATACAGTTCAGAACAGATAAAGTATGGTAGCAAGTAAAAGGTAGAACTCTAGTCTTCCCAGGGATAAATTGCCTGGAAGTCCCGCTGATTTGTAATATATCATCATATATAGAAGGAGAAAAATGTCTGGGGATTATTGGTTCACACGAGGATCTCTGGTGAGGCAAAGGTGTAATGACACTTCTGACTACTCTTGAAGTATTGCACATAGAGGGATAAGCACAGATCTATGTCAGACAGACCTCGATATAAATTCTGACTCAGCTGAGCAATTTTAGGGCAAGTTTATCACCTTTATGAACTGTAACCTGCTTACCTATAAAATGGGAATACTCATTTCATAGAATTGTGAGAATTACAAGAAAAGGGGATATAAAGCAAAGTACCTGGCATAGCAGATGCTCAATAAACACTTTTCAAACATTTAAAGCAAAAAACACCCTCAGTTTAGTTTCTTATGTAGTATCTTGATTTTGCATCACAGTGACAATTTTTTTATTAGATTACCAAAGCTCCCAAATAAAATCTGGACAAAATTTAGGAAAAAAAGGGATGACTTGGTATTGTTTATTGTAACTTATTTTGTTAAATATCAATATACCATACATTCATCAAAGGCCTTCTACTACATGCTAAACATGGATTTAACAGTTCCATCACCAACTAAATTCATCAATCAGAACATCAACATTCACTGGACTCAAAGCTTTCTGACAGAAGGGACCATGTCTGCCTGATTCACCCTTTAATACTCAGTGTCTAGCATAGGGCATGGCTCATAAGAGGTACTCAGAAAATACTTGCAAAGTGAAGAAATGTATCAGGCAATGGCCACTTTCCTATCAGTTCATCTTTATATCAAACTTACTGGATTTCTTCTTCACATTTTTTGTTATGCCTACAGCACCTGGTCTTCCTAAGTGGTCTCCCATTCAAGTACTAACCAGGCCCAACCATACTTAGCTTCCGAGATCAGGCTTGTTCAGGGCCGTGGACATGGATTTCTTCTTCACATTTTTAAAATGTACTTTAATTTTTTTTTGTACATTTTAAAAATATTTTTATTTAGATATAGTTGACGTATAACTGAATAAGTTTAAGGTATATAATGTATTTTTAAAAGAACTTTATTTTTTAATAGCAATTTCAGGTTCATAGCAAAATTGATAGTCTGGTACAAAGATTTCTCATTTGTCCCCTTCCCTCTCCTGCCACATGTAGCCTCACTAGAGTGGTACATTTGTTAGAACTGATTATCACCCAAAGTCCATTGTCGACCTGAGGCTTCATTCTTGGTGTTATACTTTCTATGGGTTTGTTCAAATGTATAATGACGTATGTTCATCATAATAGTATTCTATAGAATATTTTCACTGCCCTAAAAATCCTTTTGTAATCTGCTTATTCATTTCTTCCTCCCTCCAACCCCTTGCAACCACTGGTCTTTTTACTGTCCTTACAGTTTTGCTTTTTCCAGATGTTATGTAATTGGAATCATACAGTATGTAGCCTTTTCCGATTGGCTTCTTTCATTTACATGCATTTAAGGTAATATGCATTTAAGGTTCCTCCATGTCTTTTTCATGGCTTGATATCTCATTTCTTTTTAGTGCTGAATAAAATTCCATTGTCTCTATATATCGACTTTATTTACCCATTCACCTACTAAAGGACATCTTGGTTGCTTCCAAGTTTGGCAATTGTGAATAAAGCTTCTATAAACATCTGTGTGCAGGTTTTTTGTGCACATAAGTTTCCAGGTCTTTCGAGTAAATACCAAGAGATACAGTTGCTGAATCATATGGTAAGAGTATGTTTAGTTTTGTAAGAAACTGCCAAACTGTCTTCAAAATTGGCTGTACCATTTTGCATTTCCACCAGCGATGAATGAGAGTTCTTCTTCAGATTTAGTAACATCTATACATTTTCATATATCTGAAACTTATTTTCTTCTAACAATTTCTGTAAGCAGAAGCGTTAGAGTAAGGTGACAAACCCCTCCGAGCTGTCTTTTCTTTTTGAGCTGAACTATAGGGACTGACAGCATTGTGACAAGATCCTGGGAGCTTCTTAATTTATATATTTCTGAAAACTATACCTAAATTTTTATAAAATAAACCTTACTGAAATAGGAATAATGTGTTCTATGTTGGAGGCCATCCTTCGTCTTCAAGTTCTTAGAGTGTAAACTTGGACTCAATGGAATTTTAAAAAAATTCTGGCGTTGTACTCAGGGTGCCTTAAAATTCAGAGTTGGAAAATTATTTGAATATTTAAAGAAGTGTCTTCAAGAAAGTTTAGAAATTACCTACATCAATTAATACATCTTGCAAGTGAGGAAATTGTGTCCTAAAGAGCTCTGTGGTCCCCGAGAAGGGAAAATAAAGTAAAAGGAAAATTCCCCAGAATCTAGACATTTAAAAGTAGAGGAGTTCCAGGGGTATGCTAGAACCAACTTATATAGATTCGAGAGGGCCAGCTGGACATATTTCTTCCCAACACTTTGTTCAGTGACATGGCATCAGTAGCTTGAAATCATCCATAAGGGTAGTATATTTAACATGTAAGTCAGCTACACTGCAATAAACTAGAATTTTTTAGGAAGCCGGTTGTTAAATATTTCACAGCATACCACTGTTCAGTTCACAGAGTTGAGCCTGATATTTCATGGACGTACTCTAAGCACCAGCTAAGTGTGTATATATACACATATGTATACACACACACACACACACACACACACACACACATATAGTTAAAAATATCAAAGAAAAAGTATCAGAATGGTTTTGCTTGACGAATTTAATTTGTTAACATTTAAATGTTTATTTACTTCCAAGGATCTAGGAACACATTGATAGGAAAAATTACTTTATTACTATTTTATTATTTTAATATAGAAAAATAAATATGGATAAGGTACAGGTTACAAACATGTCTACTGAAAATGTGCTTTCATATTTAAAATAAATATAAATATGTATGATACAATTTAATACTTTCTCATAGAAAATATTTTATTGCCTTGCATTGTATTTTGGACACTTAGAAAAATGAAGGTGAATTTTTTTTTGCAGTTTATTTAATAACAAGATTAATTTGGTCAGCATTTCAACGTATTATGCAGCATTTCCACATTTCCCAGCTACTGCTACTATAATACATTAACTCTGTTTGGAATTCAGTTTCAATCAAATAAATGGTGAATCAGTTGCAATGTCCCCATTCCAGTCTTGCCAGCTGAAAAGGTACATTTTAAAGCAAGAAGTTAATGGCTATTTAGAATTCTACAAAGCTATCTGTCCTTAGCACAATTGCATACATATATCAGAACAACTATTTAAAAAGTCATCACATGTAAGTCTTTCAAAAAGAGCCTTTTAAAATTATATTTCAGATTCTGCAGGTCACGTACTTTTTCAAGCAGTGGAGAGAGGAGTTTTTTGTTGTTGCTGTTTTTGAATAATTGTTAACTCAAAGTAAATGAAGCTGTAGATGGAATGAGGCTCCCAGAGGGGCACCTGACTCACTGTAGCTAATTTTAACAACCCCCTTTACTCTTTTTCTTTTTGAAATGTGATTCAACTGACAATCTTAAAGGAGTGTATGTGTGTACACTAAAAAACAAAATTGGAATTTTACATTTATTCATAAGGGTAGTATGGGGTAATAAATGAGAATATTTGCCCTCAGTGTGTTTTAAAGCTCTTCGGTTCATTTTTGGGCATTCTGACATGTAGAAGAAAACATATAAAGGTATTCAGAATAAGAAGCTATTAATTAGGAAAATGGCCTTAGAGAATTCTAGGAAAAATGACAAGACAAACTTAAAAGGCATTCATAAATTCCATTTGAATTACTTTAACATGTTCAAGCTGAATACATAAATCAAATAGAAAGTGTTAGTGTATATGACATGTATATTATTGCATAATGAACTTGGCATTTTCTTTGATATAAAAAGTGAGAACTGGCATATTTGGACAATAGATTTGTCAGTTGGAAACTGGAATTACCTGATTTTGACAAGTTTGTCAAAAGTTTGTTGTTAGGTATAACATAGTCTCTTTCTATAGATACAATTACTTAGAATGCTATCATACCATTTTTAGAGAACAGATTCTGAGAAAAATAATTATCACCATTAAACCCCTGTTGGGTAAAAGACCCTGAGAAAAGATTGGATTTATACCACATTTAAGGTCTTGGTAAGATGAATTAGTATGAAGATCCAGAAAATTTCTTTTCACCTTCTTTCTCTTTCTGAGAAAAGAATGGATATTTAACTTGGTTTGGGTGAGAGTCTGTGGCTTAGACCATGGACTGTGAAATCCAGACCCTGGGTTTGCATCCCACCTCCAGCCTTCACCAAGTATGGGAATGTGAGTTAGTTGCGGAGCCCCTCTATGTGTGAAGTTCTTAAAGAGTTTCTGATACATAATAAGCACTCAGCAAATGTTCACTGGTATTATTAGTAGAAACGGCTGGCCCAGTCAGCCCAAGACGCTAATAAGCTTTAGAGACTCAGCACCTGCTGGGAGAAGAGCAGCAGACAGACTCTAAGAACAGAGCCAGCTGGCTCAGCAGTGAGAGCCCTCTGCAAGTTGACACTTTTGCTTTGCTCCTTCCTCTGCACAGATCTGCTTAGAGGCTAAGAAGAAAACCTCTTAAACTCTCTAGATTGTGTCTTGGATGAAGCAACCTTTCTCAAGCCATCATTCAGGCTGCAACTAAGCAGATTCAAGATTTGAGCCTCTCTTAGGTAACTCAACTTATGGGATTAAGTATGTAACTCAATAGGCAGGTAAAAGATGTGACATACCAGTGTTTAGTCACTTATAGTTCTAGCTGCTTGAGATGATTATGAAGTTTGAAATGCCATGGGATGTGGGAAGCAGGGTATGAGTCAGTGAAGATTCAGGTCCTCTTGCTTTTTCATTTGGAAAACCTCCTTGGTTTATCTTCCCACTGAAGGACCTCTTGAACCTGTTTTTGCAATTATCCCAGAGGAGTGGTAGTGGGGCTAGAATTCTAGGTATTGATACAGTTATTAAACATCATGCGGCTGTTTAGCATTCTTTACACCCAGACCCTGTGCTAGGCACTAGTGACACAATGATAGTTAAATAACCCCCTAGTTATTAGGAGCCTGAGTCTGCTTGTATAGGGGAAGAATAAACAGATGATTCCAATGCAAAGTGGAAGTGTTATAGTCAAGACACAGACAAAGCATCACCAGACACAGTGAAGAGACCAGCCCTGCCTGGGACGGTTGGGGCATTTTTATTGAGGAGGGCACTGGGGTCAATCCTCAGAGGATTAGTAGAATTTTTCCCATGGACAAAGCCATGTATGAAAGCACATGGGAGAAGAGTTTTAGAAACTAAAGGGCATTCTATTCAAAGGAAACAGTTTGGACAAAATGCATTTGGTATTTAGGTTACTGTGCTCCATAAAGGTTTTAAATGTAGTCCTGGAAAATATGCATATATACTTACAATGCCCTGAACTGGCTATGGACATCTCTTTCTGCCATAAAGGAGTACAGACTAGAGAGTAGATAGCTATGAAAGGTGACTGTGATGTAACATAAGTGCTCTAACAGTCAGTAGAAATTAGAGATCCACCAAGCAGAGTCTCAGAATCCAGTGGGGATTCATGGTAAATGTGGTGCTCAATCCAGAAGGGCTTAGAGAATGAGTGGAATCCCTCAGGAAGACAGGGCAAGGAGTGTATGTGAAGGCATGAAGGCAAATCACATGCATACACCTCAATAAACAGGAAAACAGGTGGGAGTGGAGAACAGTATATGAGCAGAGAAATGCAGAGGTGGATTAGGGAGAGAATAAGATAATGCTTAGCTTCATATGATATGCAGCGATAGTGAAAAAGATGGATTGACAAAGGCCAATACTGGAAGCAGGGAGACATTAATTTATCTTAAGCATTTGGCAAGATATGATAGAGACCTGTGTTGAGTTGGGACATTAATAGCAGGGAAGGAAAATTGATTTAGAATGAAGATATTTTAAAAGGTGGTCTAGCCAGAACCTAGTAGCCAATTAACAAGGAGAAGTTAGGGAGAGGGATGGAGGGCCTCTAAGTTTCATCCTTGGCTAATAAGTTCTGTTTACCATTCAAGCAACAGAGGATGGGGCAGATACTCATGGGACAAGTTAAGGAGCTTATACATAGACAGGTGGGTTTTGGGGTGCCTATGTGACATCTTAGTTGAGGATCCATGAAGAAGTGAATACATGGGTCAGGAACTAGGGAGAAGTGTTCATACTTACTAAAATCATAAGTGGGCAAGATTTCCTAGGTCAAAGTTTCTTGTTCTGCGTAACATCAGTGATTACATTGTGCCAAAGTATAGACACCCTCAAGGTTGTATTAGTTAGAGGTGTACAACATAATGATTTGATTTACATGTATACTGCAAAATGATCACAATAAGTTAATGTCCATTATCATCCCTTTTTTTATTATTATTTGCTATAACCTGACCAAATATTAGGAAGCCCTATGCTAGGGGAACCATGGTAAAAGACAGAAGAGAATTGGGAATGACCCTCAAGGAGCATTCATTTTTAAGGAGTGCAGAGAAAAGGAGCCAGCAATAGCAACTAAGGAGGAACAGAAAGACAGAGGAGAATCAAGAGCTTTTCTGAGGAACTATCATAGCCAGTAAGTTCACCCACATCAGAGATACCTAGTCTTTGTATATGGTGCTTTTATCAAAAGTTATTTATCAAGCGGTAGAAACTCAGTGGCAGTGGCTAGAAGAGTAACTAGAGAAAATGGGGGCACTAAACATTGATTCCTCATTCAAGGGTATTCGTTGGCTGTGAATGAAAAGTGAGAATAAGTACCCTAGCTACTTAGAATGAGACAAACATTAAAAGAGGTTTTGGTTTTGTTTTTCAGTTATGCACCGAGGTGTGGCTTAATCTGAAATCCCTTGTTAGAATTCAAACTCCCGGAAGATGTTATCATGTTTCCTACAGCACTGGCATAGTCCAGTTACTAATTCAGGACATGAACATTTACATATTGATGTTTGTCACAGAATTATTCAAATGTTAATTGTATTTGCACCCATTTAAAATGTCATCTCAATAAATTTGCAAATATGCATATACACATTTCATAACGGAGAGAGTAGGTTTGTGGTTAACAGTGATGAATCTATTAAAAATATTGTGATTCAATTATCCTCTTTCTCTGGAGGTTTTCTTTTTATCTAGACTTATTTTAAAATGTGACAAGATATTTTGTGCTCACTTTTTTCTGCACAATGGTCTTTTCCTTACATTCATCTTTTAAATAAGATTTTCTTCACCACAGTGCTTGAATCATGTTTTCCTTCTGTTGTCTTTTCAATTTTTTTTTTTTTTTTGGTAGGATAAGTGGTACTTGGAGTTGGGTCTCATTATTCTCAAATACTAAGCATACACTAATTAGGCTTAAAAGTTAAATCAACTCTTTTTGGGCAACAACTTGTTGATCAAAAGTACCACCCTACCATGGCTGTTCAATAAAAGGCATATCTTGGGGTAAAGTGTGCCCCGTCCAACACAATAGTCCATGTTTAATCTGTGCTAGAATGTATTCAGCACAAAAAGTATTAGAACCGATTACAGATCATAGCGAGTGAACTCTATTTTCAACTCTCATTTTTAATTTAAAGTTGTACCAAATCCAGTAGGATTTCCACACTTTTATATAAAGGTACCATATGGGCATGATAAAAAAGAGACCTTTAAATAGGAAAATGTGCCCTTTAAAATAATAAAAACAATAGAACAATTTAATGAACTGATTGAACGCATATCAGAAGCCTCCCTTTCATGGCAGTTTGAAAGTAGTCATTAGTGTGCAGTGTATTCTGTTTGCATTTTTCTGAAGTGAAAAGGAGATTGACTTTAAAAGATGTTTAGATCTCAAAATAAAAAGACTGGTTATCTCCTCTAAGTTCCATTTCATGCCAAGGTTTCTCAACAGCGTGCAACAAGTTAAGTTCCATGTCTGAGAGTTACACTGTGTATGTACGTGAGATGTACATCTTCCACATTAGCTCATTATTTTAAGAATGTTGTCTATGGCCATGCTACCCTGAACAAGCCCAATTCCGTCTGATCTAAAAGCTAAGCAGGGTTGGGCCTGGTTAGTACTTGGATGGGAAACCACCTAAGAAGACCAGGTGCTGTAGCTGTGAAATAAATAAATAAATAAATAAATAAATAAATAAATAAATAAATAAATAAGAATGCTGTGACAAATGGTTTTATTTTCCCCAACTAACTTCCAGTTATTATAACTTGTACCATCTAGCCTAACCTGATTCACTAGTGTGTTTTTCAGACTTACACAATTTGTCACTTTTCTACAGGAACAGGAAATGCGATTTTATTAATTCTATTACCTTGTTTTAAATCAGATACTTGAAAAACATATTTTAAACTAGCCCTGTGCAGTAGAACCAGAAGGCTGTCAGTTAAAGTCATGTATCAATTTTAATATAAAATCTCAGATTTTACAGATCTTATAATATCTGAGCTGTGAATATTTGCTTCAGGCATCAACTTGGCATTTTAAAAAATATCTTTAAAATCACATGGACATTTCACTTTGCCAGAATATCTACTTCTCATACTTCTCATATAATGCTTAAAAATATCAAACTTTAATTAAAAAATCTAATTTTGTCACATTCCAGTAGTGAGAAATCTTTTTTTGTTTAGTGAGTTCATTTTTCCTTCTTTCCATTTCTAGACTAGAACATACTTGTCTTTCATTTCTATCAATTAGGTCATTGATTAAGGTAGTCTAGAAAATGCATTCTAAGCACAAAAACCATTTTTCTCTTAGAATTTTTGCTTAGGATTTTCACTCTGGGAAACTAAAGAGTGGTGGTAGGTAAGGACCAGAGAAAATGGTGATGGATGGAAAGAAAGGTGATTATTTGGAAGGTGAGAGAGTTAATAAAATTTAAAGTGTGTGACAATAGTGTTTCTTCTGATGAGAAAGATACATGTTTTGTACTGGAAATACTTTATATTTACACATTTTTGGTATTATTAGCTATCTTTGTACATAATATTCATGATTAATATCTGTATAACCCCCCTGTAATTTACAAAGTTTCCTCAGTTCTTATCTTCTCAAATGCATGGGAAACTCCTTGAGACCCAGAGGCATGTATGTATTTCCCTGACACTTCTCAGAGATTTGAATATGTTCAAAACAATAATTCTTTGAGCCTTCAGGTATCTGTAAGATTTTAAATACAGTATCACACCCACAGACACAGAAGTATTACACTTGCACTTTTCAGTAGAGGTTTTAAGAAAGAGATATGGCGCTTGGCATCAGATCCAGTTTAGTTCCCCCAAAAGCAAAATCATTTTTAAATAAAGTAAGAGAAGATATTTCTAAGAAGTTTCTGAGTCACTTTTAGAGTGCGTCTACAGCTGAAGGACCCATAACTTTCTGTTGTCTTTCCAAGGGAACTTTCCACTTAGGAAATGCTTAACCAATGACAGCACCAGCCAAGAGCCTCCTGGCCTCACCAGCCAGAGTAAACCATTAAAGAGATGAGTTCAGGGACCTCACTGTTTCTCCTCTCCAGGACTAGTCTAGCCTCTTAATCATTTCAATACTTTAATTACCCAGGGACTTGCACGTTATATTACATCATATTCAAGTTTTCAAATGAGTTTCCTAGTGTTTGTATCCTTATAATAAATCAGTGTTCTACTCCTGAAAAGCACCCCTAGTGAAATGATACCTCCTATTTTAAAAAGTTAAAATAAATATCTTAATTTTTGAAATACTTATTTAGAGGAAGTTGAATTTGATCATCTGTTGCGACATAGTTAAGGAGTAATTTAGTAAATATAAGAACATAAATCAATTTTCATTCATTCAACTCATTAATCTTGTGGTCTAATGTAACTGCACAGCATCATTCACATTTTAAGTTTGTATTATGATGGTAAAGGTTAATCCTGGGACACTTCACTTATTTTTGATTGCTAAATGGAAAACTAAACTAAATTGAATATGAGTTTTTTAAATTCATTGTTGTAGAGGAAATATGCAAATTCATATGAAATACAAAATGAGATGAAATGCATTTTGTGCATATGAGAATCCGGAAGCAGGTTGGCTCTTTGTTCTAACTCTAGCAAATTTTTAAAAAGTCTAGTATTTGAAGAATTCAGAATCTGAGTCTACCTTGACTGGAACATACTGTACTACCAGGCTTACCTTCCCCTTGATTGAAAACAAGAGATTCTCAACCATTTTCATATACTCATGGGAACAGAAAACCATTAATTAGTTATTTATGTTAAAATAAATTAAAACTAAATAGTTAAAAATAATTACTTTATTCAACAATTATCTATTAAATGCTCACTTTGTGCCAGGTATCATGCTAGGAGACAGAAAGGCAATGGGGACTATTATAGTCATATTTCCTGTTCTAATGGATCTTACAGTTGTAAAGATCACATTAGTTTGAAAAAAAACCAAAAAAACGAACTAAAGACCTTGTCTCTTTAAAATGCATATGCAAGATTTCAACCAAACAGATATAAGGTTTTTCTGCATCTTTTGTCTATAAATGTTTATTTATTTATTTTTAACTACACATATCAATGTCAATCGAAAAAAGTATTGATTATGTAGCCAAACTGTCTTTATTTTCCTTTTCCTATTTACTTATAGATTGAAGAAAAAGTGAGATTTTTTTTCTGTTGTCTTAACACACTCATTACCATTTGCAAATTTAAGTTAGTCCAAAATAAGAAAACAATCTTTCCACTTCTACTGAAAAAGCTTACTCCATAAAGGCTGAATCAGTACTTTCAGCACCTTCTGGTAAGCCAGGTGCTTGTTCACATCCACCAGCTAATACTTTTAGTGGTCCTAGCAGTCTGCACACTCATTCTGCAAAGGTTTCCACTCAGTTTTAAAAATCATTAGTGTATGTCATTGGGCAAATTGTTCCATTTTCAAATTTGGAGTTTCAGATATTCTGAGTGAAATCCCACCCCACTATTAAATGAGATTATTTAAACAAAATGGATGTATTATTTTAAAGTATGTTTTTATTTTCATTGACTAATTCATACTATTTTTCCTGACTTAAGAACATAGGAAATTTTAAGGACTAGTTATCTAATCAGATTGGTCTTTACTATTCTCTTCTTGTTTCTTCACAGATTGAGAAAATAAGATGTTAAACTATAGAATAATAAGATTCTTATATTCCTTAGAAATGGAAGAAAACTAAGTAGGATCCTTTACAGGATATATAGACTGTTATAAAATATCATTTTTAATACATAGAAAATAAGTTATGGCACATATGTTTTCCACAAAATAGTCAATAGATACCCAGAGTAGTAATTGTCATTAATTTTTAGTTAAAACAATTATTTATAAAGTTAGAAATTTTCAAATAGCCTCCCCTCCCATAAAGATGTGCATTGTGTGCACCTAGCATTTGTCTTTAACATCTAATTGATTGATGGAAATGACGAAGAATTGAGTTATACTGAAACATTTTTTCTTCATTCAATACAATAGTATTTGCATACAACTGAAGAATAATAGCGTGAACGCATTTGAAATTTATTCCTATTACAGTTAATAAGTGGTATATATAAATGAATGGGATGACTTCTTATAAGAACAGCAGTTCAAAAGGCCTGAGTGTGGTATAGAAGGTATAAGGGGATTTCTCAATCTTGAGTAATATATGGATCCTTTTAAAAGAAAAAAAATTACTGGACCCCTGGAACTGACAAATTATTTTTGTAATGCACATTTGCAACATAATAAACATGTTAAACTTGTACATATGCAAACCTGGTTATAAATTCCTTACACTCAGAGTCCTTGAACAACCATAAAATCAAAACAAATTAACAATCAAATACAGGCTACAGAATCAATTAAAATCAAATTAACAAAACTAATTTATTTAATGTGGCAAAACATGTTGTTTGGCTGAAATTAAATTACCACTCAAAATATGAAAATAGTATCGACTGCTATGGCAACAGGGCTTTTGATTTTAGCATTTCTATATATTTCAAGTTACAGGTGATAGTTTTCTGGTAGAACACACTAAGGACTTTTTTTTTTTCTGTGGATTTACTTGGTAGAAATTATTTACTTATTAAGTTCACCCTAATACTTCTTTTTAGTATGACCTGCTGCTGTTGCAAAAAAGGTTATATCAATTTTTATATATGGTCATCTGAATAAAAATCATCAAATCAAATCCAGTTTTATAAATAATTTGAAAATTATTAAAATATGTCCAAGCACTCCCCCACTCCCCCACTTCCGATGATCATGGACACAGATTTGAAACTAGTGTCCTAAAAGATAGCAAAATTTGTTCTAAACCTGAACTAATATAAAAGGGTAGTCTATAATAACAGCACAAAGACTTGAAATTCAGAGTTATAAGTTATTTAAATACACAGTTTTATTTCCTACCTAATATTTTGCAGTTTCACTACTAACCCACATTGTTCTTTTGTGCAAATTAGAAAAGGGTGCTCTTCCTAGTAGCCCCTGCTCCAAGCTGGTGCTCATGGCTTAGCCACAGGGACAGCCAAGATTTTCAGCCCTGGCTTTGTGCCTTCATACTATGACAACCTGCACAATTGTGCATGGCAGATCCAATATATTAAAAAGTTAAAGAAGCAAGTTTCCTCTCCTTTATTTCATTTTCAGAGAAGGAAATCTTGACTCTCATATTGACTCATTAGTTAAGTTAAACCTTTTGGTAATGTTATATTTATCTTTAGTTATCTAAAGCAAATGCACTGGGAGATGCAGTTTCTCTCTGGAAATTATTCCTTTTTATTTAAAATCTTAAATAAATCTTAATCTTAAATAAAAGACACCATCTACCCATGAGTTCCATTTTCATTCATTTCACTTATTCCATTCTTCTCATTTTTTTCCACTTGACATAATTGACTTAGTAGGCAAACTCTAATTTTAAATACACCAAAACCTTCTTTATTAAATTTGTTAATTGAAAAGCCATTTCCCTGATATATGCAATATTGTGATTTATAAAATATATATATATTGGGTCATTCAGATGACTGAAATATATTTCTCATATATATTTGGTCTTCAATCCATGTTTCCTGGCTCACAGCTCCTACAACTCTTGGAATTTTCTGCAATAAGAGCCATAAAGGTATCTTTTGTTATATTAATGAGATAAATTTTAGAAAGCCATAGGTAACCTGAGAATGGGGGCTGGTTACCAGAAGGACTAACTATGTGATTAGAGATTTGAAACTTTTAGTCCTACCTCCTGGGAGGGGAGAGGGGCTGGAGATTGAATCATTTAACAAGCAGTGATTTAATCAGGCATGCCTCTATGATGAAGCCTCTAAAAAACTCAAAAGGATGGGATTCCAAGAGTTTTCGGTGAACAGGTGAAGATTTGGGGAGAGTGGAAATTTTGAAGAGAGCTTAGAAGCTCCATGACTCTTTTCACATAACTTGCTCTATGCATCTCTTCTGTCTGATTTCCATCTGTTTTTTTTTTGTATCATATCTGTTTTATAATAAACCAGATAACCGCTAAGTAAAATGTTACTCCGAGTTCTGTGAGCAGTGCTAGTAAATTAATCAAACCCAAGAAGGGAGTCATGGGAACCTCTGGTTTATAGACAGTTGATTAGAAGTACAGGTGACAACCTGGGGCTTGGATTGGTGTCTAATATTGGGGAAAGGAACAGTTTTGTAGAACTGAGCCATTAACCTATAGAATCTGATGCTGTCTCTGGATAAATAGTATCAAAATTAAATTGCAGTATCACAGTTGAATTGTAGGATACTCAGCTGTGTCCTAGCTGTGCTAGTTGGTATAGGGGAATCCCTTTCCCCATATTGGAATTGGTGATCAGACCACTAATTTACTATATGACTGGGACTAAAAAGAAATATTTTTACTATGTTCTATGTCATTGTTTTTCACCAGCAATACAAGAATTCCACCCTTTCCCAGCCTTTGCTTTTAGTTTAAATGAAGTGTTATTTTTATATGGCTAGAGCATTTCAAATAGAAATACATCATGGAAAATTATGTAAGACATCTTAAATATTATTCACTGAACTTTTAAATACTATTTACAAGTTATTTCTCAGTGTAAAAATCCTTGAAAAGTCCACTTGTGTTCTGTTACCAGGACCCCAATTTTTTGAGTCCATCTGTGTGTGCACTGGCCCAAAGAAATGCAGGAGCAGAAGTCTGCAGTATAGAAAGAAAAATCGTTTAATATTGAACTGGCTAATCCAGAGACAGGGAGCTAATGCTTAAGACGTGACTCTCTGATAAACTGTAGGTTACAAATTATATAGAGCAAAATCACAAGACATTATGGGTTAGAGGGTTTGGGGTCGTGGTGGGAGCTGATTGGTCAAGGCGAGGTAATAAATCATTTCTTCAGGCCTTGAGGACATTTCTGAGGTCTCCTCTGACATCCCTCTGTCTGGTTTTATGAGAAAGTAGCCAGGGGGTTATTTCACCTTAGAGCTCAAGAGCTGAAACATAAATTAGGTAAAGATTTTATCTTTAGCCTGCCAGAGGTCCAGACCATGTGACTGTTAGTCAGGTCCAGGCTATTCTCTTCTGCTGCTTCAAGAGTTGCTGATTACTAATTATGGGGGCAGTTGGAGGAGAGGGAGAAGGCTAGGTCTCTGAGTTGGAGAGTAATTTAGAGAGAGAGAGAGAGAGAGAGAGAGAGGATTTCTAGAGCTAGGATTTAAAGCAAAAGTCAAAAGTACCCTTGGTTTCATTCCCATCTTGCTCTAGCCCAGAGAGAAGGAAGAAAGAGAAATTTATCAAGAACCTGTGGAAGGGAACTCTGAGATGATACCTTGATATAGAAATTAAAAAGTTTAGGAGGATTTGGGGTTTCTGGAAACTGACTGTATTTTAGTATTTATTGTTGTTGTTATTTAAATATTTAAAATCTTTGACAGGTATTTTCTTAACAAAAACACAACATATATAGAAGATAGAGCAATTGAAATATTTCATTATGTGTGTATGAGAGAAAGAAAGAAGCCATTCCATTTTGCTTGTGTGTGTGTACATACCTAAGCATTCTGCACAGCAACTTTATGTCTGAGCATCAGAGCCTGATTTATAGAAACAGATAATTGCTGTATGCGATTGTGAGCTTCTATAATAAATCCTCTTTTCTCTAAGCATTATTCTCAGCAGAATTATGCAGAGGCAATTTTACTGAGTGTATTATGGCCATTTATCACAGAGTAAATCTTTGCTGGGTCCCTGCAGAAGGAATGGAGTACTAGGAGCTGCTTTCTACCTAAAGAGTTAAAACCTTGAGTGTATCCCTAATACCTCGATTTGCATGCATAATTACCTCCACTAGGCAAGCTGATAAACGACTGCATGCTCAAGGCAGGTACTTTTATGTGCCACCTTCCTGATGTTTGCATATGTTCATTCAAGCTGCCTTAAGGTCATCTAAGTATATTGAAGCAAAAGTTATGGAGAGTGATCCTCAAAACTCTAACAATAAGTGAAATCTTAAATGGATAATTTCTGAAATTCTGGAGTGCAAACCAATCCCATTCTTTATCCCTGTCATCTCCTATGTAATAGATCATTTTGGAGGACAAATAAACTGGGATGATGAGAGACATATTTCTGCTCTATCTCCTTCCCCCTCAGCCACAGGAGCCTGATAGAAGTACACTTAACACGATTTATCACTCACACTATTTTCAGGGAAATTGCTGGAAGTCACTCATAAAAAAATACAATTTTCTTCCAACTAGGAATGTAGAAACTTCCCATTCTTGTCATTCTCCTGAGGGAGACTAGAGGACTTAAAGAATGGAAATTAAATAATTCCTTAAATATTTTGGAGTCACTACTGTGTTTTGTACACATACTTGAAGGCTAGTGGTGCTGTGTCTTCCCCTCCTTAGCTACCACATTCTGCATCTGGGATGATTCTGGTTTCACTGTAAGTCTCTTGTTCTATGATAACTTCAGGGTGGAAAATCTAGACCCTTTGTGCACCTACTGTTAATGATAGATGATTGTTCCTTCACCACTAAATATTTGTTTCACCCAATATATAAGCCTCTAGTGATGAAACCATTTTCAAATCAATGCTCACTCTAGTAAAAAGGTGTTTGCTGTTTTTAAATGTTTGGCAAACTATTTTCTAAACAGGCCCACAAAGATTCTAGGGTTGCCCTTAGAATGTTCAAAAGAACATTTTCATCAAACATGTACACTATTAGCTAGTCTCTTTTTTTTTTGGAAGGAAGAAGAAAGCTCAATTTGGCAATCTCAGTTCATGAGAGATTAATTTAATGAAAGCACAGCCATAGTAGGACAGACATGTCATGGCAGTCTGACATCAATCACTGTGTGCACACCTTTGTGGTGACAGTTCTTTTCCATCCCATTGCCACTTCAGCAGCAAGGAGTTTGTGACTCTTCTCTCTGGTGTTCTGCTTCTGGCCATCTCCACTTTTTCCTGGAGGGCAGTGGGGTAGTAAATTCTTATTTCTCTCCCATTATCAACTGACTGTTTATTTTAAAATTTTTCTTTTGAAATCTCAAGTGAAAAAATGTGTTTGTCCTAACAAATGGATATTGACTCTGGTGGGGCTAGGCTTTTGTACCAAGTCATCACCCAGATTTCTGGTCAACCTAAGGGTTGGCAGTCAGGTGCCCCTTCTTTGTCTAGTTCATTAGATCTGGAGGTTTAAAACATGGCACAGAACATGAACCCTTGCACCAAGTACTGCCTAGGGCTGCTTCCTCCAGCAGGGCATGTGGGCAAAGCCAGTGTCATCACAGAGTGCATTAGATGTGGCAAATACTATGACTGACCCCTCCATTATGATGTCAGGAGATAAGAAGATTATTTACATGGGCAACAGATAATTAATTTGTATTTCTAATTCAATTTCTAAGACTATTTCTAATGTTTACATATAGATTTATAATATTGAGGCTATGGCTAATGTTTTTCACAAAAGTTTGACTGAAAAACAAATTTTTCCATATAAGTCTTTAATCTAGTATTTTACTTTTCATGAGCTTAGATTCTGGTGGCACATAGGATAATAATAGGAAAAACAGCAATAAAAATTTCAAGAACTGAAAGATGTGTTTAGCCTATAGGGAATATTAGCTAAGGCTGGATAGTGGCCAGGAGTAAAATTTAAAAAGAAGACTACTATCAATTGAGCAGGCAGAGTAACAGAGAAACAGAAAATAATGATTTTGGGTGGCGCCCTGATGATAGAAAAAGGGGACCATGTAGCTATCAAAATGAAAAATTATTCTGTAGACATAGTAATTACCTTAGTGCCTATTCTTTTATGAATGATACTTGAGTTGGAACTTGAAGGAGGTGAGTGAGCCATGTAATACCTGGGGGAGAGCATCCCAGGCACAGAAAACAGTCAACTGTATCATTTTTGGAGGCAAATATTTACAGTGCTCAGCTATGAATATTTCTTATGATCTATGCCCCACCCCATATTTAGTTTAGCTATGTTCAGGCAAGACTAATGAAACAGTTTACATTTGTTATGAGGATATCTGAACCGTGGACTGAAAAGAAAAGGCTGTCAACAACCTGTTATTTTGCTTGTGTATTACTTGTTTAATGTCAGGAATTCTGGTTTCAAGTTATCTCATTGTCTTATCTCCCTACATCCACCACCCAGGTGGTTTGCATGAAATGCACAGGTTCCTTGTGTTGTGCATCCTGGCTGGTAACTAGGAACACACTGATCAGAATCTGTGTGTGGGTCAAATGCCTCACATTTGCAAAAGCCAGGTCTACCTTGGATTAGTGTTGGTTCAATGTATAAGAATTGTATTTAATAACTTTAATTTTTAATGTGCTTATTTAAAGACATTTATTTTTTCTCATTGTACTCAGCAATATATGAGGTGCCATGACAACTGAGGTGCAATGGTTAGGTAACAAAAGCATAGAGAATGTGAACAGACTTCATCTGTGTTCTTATGACAGTAAGATAACTTTATTTTATTGTAGTCCATACCACATGGATTATGTAATAAACATATATTTATACAATGCCATTGCATACCTTCTGCTTTGATTAGCAAAGCCATGATAGATTCCCAGATAGCATTTTTTAGCCTCCAGGAGCTATTGATCAAATCATGGAGAAAGGCAATCATAAAAATCACAATTACCGTGGCAATGAAAGTTTATTGCATGTTAGATGCCTTACATGTATTTCTAACCACTGTACTTTATATAATGTTATAAATTATTGTTTCATTTTTACAAAGAAATTAAGAGTCAGGATGGTTATATGACAAGCTTAAGTAAACAGATATAGGATTCAAATTTAGGTTATCTGAGTTTAAATTTACGTTCTACTATATCATGTTAAATAAATAAAATGATAACATAATAAGTAAGACATACAGGTAATCACTCTAGAAATTCAGAGAAAGATCAACACAAGAGGTCAACTAGTTTTATAATTACTTAATAGCCTTTATAAGAGAGAGTGCAAGAATACCTATATACACATATTTGATGATTATGCACATATACATATAAACACATGCATATGCAGATATGCATATGACTAATAATATACACATACATATACATTATATGTATATATTACATATTATATATATAATAGAGGGAAAACCAAAATTAAACTCCTAGGATTTTATAGTCTAAGAAAAAATATAGGACATAGCGTGAAGAAAAGATGCGTTTATTGGAACTGACACATACACAAGTACTGAATCTCACCAACTATAACTGCGTGCATTGCCATCAGACAGAAGAGGCTGCCATAGGCACCCTCTCTTTGTCACCATTGCTATTCCATGGCAGAGCTGTTCCATAGGATAATAAATGTAAGTGCATGCATTAGGTTGACATATAAGGGTAGAAAGTATTTTTTTTATTTGTTTTGCTCAGGAAGGAAACCTCAGACAGCAGTTACATCTTGTGCTTGGTGGTCTCAAAAGTACAAGAGTAGTATAAGGGTTGACTAAGCACTGCAGACTGGGAGGTTTGTCACCAAAAGCAACAGAAAAACAAGGAAGATTTGGATTTCTTTCCTTGTGTTGAAACAACAGTATTTCTCCAATGCATTGAATCAAGACTCTCTATAAACTTTGTTTAGAATACATTGTTTTTCCATTGCCAGTATGGTTTTATTCATTTATTCATATTATTTTTATATATTACATAATATTATATTACATTTATGTTACATTTATGTTCTTACTCATTTACCATGGTTTCTTTTATTTATTCATTCATTCAACAAATATTTATGAAAGTCTACCTTGAGTACAAGATAATGGTGTATATTTCACTGATAGTACTCACCTTATTGCTAATGTTTATTCTGACATTACTGAAGGAAATTATTTCTTGATAAGATAACCATTCAAAGGTCAAGTGTTCTACTGTGCTTTTAACAACATACAGTTTTGAGATTTTAAAACCACGAATCAAAAGGAAAATAAAAAAATTTCTTCTTAATATAATTTCTCACTCTCCCTTTAGGTACTCAAAAATATCAGCATGATGATAAGAAAGACTGCATATTCTTTTCCTGAAAATGTGAATTTTGTTATAAAAGTCTGGCTACGTACGAAGCCTTAAGTGTTTTAATTATAACACAAGGTTATAGTTATAAAGGACTGTGTTTGGTTTTCTTATGTTATTCATAAACTGATGATGATGCAAAACCAGCAGCTTCTGATTGTTTCTTTGGTGTGTGTGTGTGTGTGTGTATTTGAGCAATGCTGGCATTTTAAATTCATAGTTTCCTAAATTGACTCCTTTAAATAGAAAACTAAATTTTAATAAAAATCTGATATTTTGTTAATAATCAATTTCAAAGCATCAAACATAGTAATCAATACAGTTCAGAGTGTGGTGTTGCTGTATGATTGGGCCTAGGTTCAGAAATCAGTACTCAAGTAAGAGAGAACAGAAGGGGGAAAAATTGCATTCTGTGTTTCTGGAAATTGTCAGTTGTAACTGGTCATACCTGTTTGGAGTATTTAAGTTTCAAAGAAGCTAGAAACCTGGAAATTGCTGTCCTAAAGTTGAGTTCAAAATGACAGCTATTTTCAGAATATAAGAGCAAAGTTGTTCTATGCCCACCATCACCAGTCTTGATAAAAGTAGTCATTTTGTTTGTTTCTTCTCCTACGTTAGAAGCACTTTGCTAAGCTCCAGTGATAGAAAAAGGCATAGTTGAAATTATGGTCATGTATAAAAATATCCCATCTATAAACCCAGGTTTTATAACTCTCAAGTTAAATCACCAATGTAATGAGTTTTGGAAAACAGAGGGTGGGATAGATGTCATGCTCTAACTTTGATAACTGAAGGAAATTACAAGTTTTATATAAATTCAGAGAGCTTAGGAAATAAGCTGTTAACACATAAATGAAGTACTACCAAGGAAAATATTTCGATTAGCAAGCAGTTGAAAATCAGAACTATTTTCCAACTGAATGAAAAAGAAATAGGTTGAATGAATAGTTCTTGTAGAATAATAGCATAGAAGGAAGCTAAGAGATCACCCCTCAATCCCATTCTATGGTTGAGGAAATTATGACAGCAGAAATCATGAGACTGAATCAAGGGTTGATGCTAACCTTCAATGCAAAGCCAGAACAACTTATCAGTTTCTTTCTACTAATAACATTGTCTTTTTAAGTTAGGATTTATTATTATAGGTTAGAACTCAGTAGATATGAGATTAAAAACAGGTATAAAGCATGAAAATTTAGAATTTTTACTTAAACTCTACATAGTTAAACTTTCTCTATAACAAAATACTTCCTTTGAAAAATCACCAATATCCTCCCATGACTTGAATGTGAAAGGCAGAATGGTCTTTTGTGAGGCAAATCTTACATATTCAAGGCCTAGATTAGGAAAGTTCTGATATATCCTGAGCAAATAGTTTCCCAAAATACTGGTATAAAAAAATAGCCAAAGATGTATTTTAGAAATTTATTCCAACTTGACTTTACCTAAAGGCCAAGAAGGCAGTGAGTAAAAGCTCAGTTTGGTACCCCTAACACGCTGACAGATGCTGCTCAGAGACAATTCAGAACAAATTACATGTCAGATGGGGTCAAATGCTAAATAACAGCACTTCTGCTTGAAGAATTTTGGTAGGAGCGAGGCTGGTGTGTTGACCTGTAAGGTCTCAGGGCCTTCATCAATTTCACTGCTCTACCCAGAGTGACCTTCCTTGACTGGAACCAGCATCTCAGGATGAGTAAAAGAGTCAACTTTGGAGACCATAGCTGCCAGCTCAGCCCTCACCTAAGCCTTTGATTCAAAATAGCATTTGAGTCTATTAACCATTAACTCACGCAAGCTAAATGAGATAAACTGAGCACTACTAAAGCCACAGCTGCGCTCCCAAGTTCTCTGCTGCATCAGCTAGTTGTGATATTTTTAATTTGCACCATCTCGCAAGATGTGAGGTTTACAAAAATGAAACTCATTCTCTTTTTTGCAGAAACAAAAATCTAGAGACTACATGCAAGAGAGAAATATTATCTTGTAAAAGTTATTTTTATAGATTTTGAATGAACTAGCAATGATGTACAAAATCACATATTTTTAATGAGGCTCCTGTGAGGTGATGGAGAGTAAGGAAATATAACAAATGAAAGGATTTCATCAGGAAAGTTCTGATATAGTCTGAGCAAACAGTTTCCCAGAATACTGGTATAAAAAATAGCCAAAAATCTATTTTGGGAATTTATTCCAACTTGACTACATAAAGTCAAGGATATGTTGGGTTCTAATTTTCTATGAAATTAATTGTATTTCATGTTGATACATTGTTCTGAATTTTAGATGGAATAAGATACCAATATTAATTTTGTATTTACTGTTATTATTCATACCTATCAATATATTAATAAAGTGAGGAATTGTTAAGTTGTCTGAGAATATTCATAAATCTGGCAGAGAGCACTGACCAAGGCCTCACTGGACCTTGTGTTTATAATATTTTAGTCCTAATTTATAAAAACACCAAAAAAATCTAAAGCGTTGTCTCTACCATCCAAGAGCTTATAATTATAGGAAAAGATAAGACATAAACAAGAAGAGTAGAGTAATAATTAGAAGCAGAATTGATTAAATACAGAATGAAGACATAGGATATAAATGTGAAAGCACATCTTCAGGAAAAAGAAGGGTAACGGGAGTTGGATTTTCTAAGGGAGATAGGAAGTGGAGAAGCAAGGGTATTTGGGGAAAAAAGGAGGAGGTCGTGTAAGAACTAAATAGGTATATTAATTTTGTATCTGTTGAGGTTCTTTGGATGATACAAACTATTCTTTCTTTGTTTTCTTTTGTTAGTATCTATTGTTTCTAATTCCCCTGTTCTCATTCCCTCTTAAATCACCTGGGTTCACATTTTTGTCTTCTTACTTCACTAATATTACTTTTTTCTGAGACCACACCTTTTTTCCTAGTGAATCTAAAGGTCAGTTCTTACATCTTGTCTTTTTAGACCTGTCAGCATCATCTGCACTAATTCCCATCCCCACCCTATCTTCTATTGGCAAACTTTATTCACATACCTGGCTTCCAGGACAGCCCCTTCTCCTGATTTTCATCCAAAGTCACTGATGACTTACTCCCAGTCTTCGTTCACAGCCCTCATTCTGTCTCTGACTTTTAATATTGGACTGTCTCAGAGCTAAGTGTTTGGTCCTCTCTTCCTCACCTGCACCAACTCCCTTGGTGATTTCATCTGGACTCATGATTTTAAATATCATAATATGCAGAGAGAAATTCTAAATTTATTTTCTGAGCCCAGACCACTCTCCCAAACTCTGTACTTACATATTTAACTACTTTTTGATGCTTCTACCTAAATGCCAAACATATGTCCTCATTTCTGCCCATTAAAACTTGCTCTATCCTTGGCCTTTACATTCCAGTGGGTAGCTACTTCATATTCCTGGTTTTAGCCTAAAAAGCCTTGGAAGCATTCTTGACTCTTTTTCCCCCCTCATCAGCTATGACTGGGAATCGTGTTGGCTCTTCCTTAAAAATGTTTCTAGTATCTGACCACATCTTGCCACTTCCACCGCTACCACCTTGGTTCATGCCACCATCATATCTCTTCTGGTTTATTTCTATAGCCTCCAAATAAGTCCCTGTTTTTACTTTTTTTCACTAGAGTTCTATTCTCAAAATAGAAGCCATGTTCTTTTAAAATGAAAGACCACGTTGTGCCTCTGCTCAAAACTCTCTACTGGTTCCCAGTTTCACTTAAAGTAAAAGTCAAAATCCCTATGATAACCTTCAAGGCCTATAATGATATAGAATCTTGTTACCTCTGCTTGCATTATCTAGAATCATCCTTTCACAGTCTGATAGAGCCACAACAACCTCCTTTTTTTTTTCTTAAAACATCGGTGGGCTCTTGCTTCACAGCCTTTTTGCTGACTGTTTTCTGTGCCTGGGATGCTCTCCCCCAAGTATTACATGGCTCACTCACCTCCTTCAAGTTCCAGCTCAAGTATCATTCACCTCAGTGAGGCCTCCTCTAACTGCTCTATTTTAAATTGCAAACTACTTGCCAACTCTTAGCATTCTTACTTTTATATCGTTCATGGTCTGTCTCCCTGGTAAAATGTAAACTCCGTAAGACCAGTGATCCTTGTCTGTTTTGTTTAATAATGAAGACTACATAGCGTGTGCTCAGAAAATATTTGCTGAATGAATGAACAGAGACTGACCATGACTAACTTACAGTAAAGAGGATATTATTGGAAGCACAAGCTATGGGTCAAAGAATCTAAAGGAAAGTGATGAACTAGGCTTTGAGAAAGACAAATCCATCTCCCGAGGTCCCCACCATCAGGCTAATTGATGAGCTCCATTTGGATCTAAGTTCAAATTCTAGCAAGAGAACTTCTGATTGGTCTAGGTTGATTGCCTACCTGATACTTGCCGAGGGGAGTGAGAGACAACTTGACAAACCACTCCATTAAAATTGGATATGGGGAAAAGTAAAGACCAATTCCTCCCTTTAAAATCAGCATGCTGTTAGAAAAAAGGGGGATGTATAATGAGCAGACAAAAACAACCCATTCAGTAGTCGTTCCACTAACACTGAGCATAAACTATATGTCACACATTGGGCTGCACAGAGCAGGGTGCATGGGAAGGACAAACAGTCCCATAAACACTATGTGTAATACCATAGCCTAACCTTCTGTGGGGACATAGAAAAGCGAGTGACTGTGTCTTTCTGCAGAGAAGTAAGTGAAAGTTTTTTTAGAGGATATAGAGGTGTTTTGTTAGAGAAGATCTCAGTAGTCTCCTTCAGCCCTCTCACCTCTAGTCACTAAAGTGATGCTTAATTGGAGATGCTCTCATGGCAGCTTGAGGTGTTTGCTCTTGTTCTTTCACTGAAATGGGGGGATATGTTATCAGCCTAAATATCTAGAGATGAATAAGACCCTAGAAACTTGTCACTGATCTTACTTTCTCCACCAATATAGTGACCTTAGTAAAGCTTTACAATGAAGTATGAACATGATGTCCTCAGGCAAAAATGAAGAAACTAGATCTTTGGCATTAGAAAGTATATGCCCAATAACCTTAGGAAAGAAAGATGGGAGGCAGCAGATCTGAGGGGCTGAATGCACTGGCAGGTAGGACTTGAAGCTGCATGTATGGGAGTTTCTTCACCTCTTTAAAAGTCACCTTTGTAGGAGAAATAAAAATACATCAAAGTCATAACCTTTATTCATAAGGTTAAACAAGAACATGCTTGCTGTGTGTAGAACAAATAGCACAGTGCCCACACAAAATAAGCAGTCATTAAATGTTCATTCTTTCAATGAATGTTTGATGAACATGTCTACGTCCAGCTTATATTCTAGGTATAGCATTGACCAAGACAGAAAAAAATTTGCCCCTCTCCTAGGAGTTACACTGTAGCAGAAAATGCAGACAGTAAATACATAATGTTTCATAATATGCAGATGGTGACTAGTGTCATGAAGAAAAATAAAGCAAAAGAAGAGGGATAGTAAGTAATGAAGTAGAGAAGAGTAATAGTTAATAAAGGGTGGTCAAAAGAAGTCTCTCTGATAATGTGACATTTGAACAGAGACCCAAAGGAGCTGTTTTTAATACATAGGTTTTGGTTAGAAATAAGAGAATAAAGAGTTCTAACTTACATCATCTTGAAAAAATTTAAATCTATAAAATAATTTTTATTATTGAGAAAACTCAAATATAAACTTGAATGCTCAAATACTCGAAAACTCAAGAGCTGCAGATATCACATTCATTCCCATATATTTTCAAGCTATCTATGGTTGTAAAAACTTTAACATTTTGTGTCTTAGAAAGTAGACTATTATGCTCATGTTCTTCTAATTTGTGTTTGAATCCCAAAATTTAACTTGAGCTAGGATGCTTTTGGACACTGAGGCTTTTAGGCTCCATTAAAATGGAATTCAGAATTTAGGGATATTAAATTAGGATATACAACCTTGAACTTTATATTTCAACTATATTCGTGCCTTAAATATAAGCTTTTTTCAAGGAGCAATGAAAGGAATTCTGAAGCTTTAACTTGACTACACCTACGTATTTGCTATTTCAGGCAAGCTCCCTCTTAGTCAAAAACACTGCTTAGCTTTTTCTTGCTTCCAGTCAAGTTAGTGAGATTTGTCATTTCAATTTTATCTTCAAAGCTGCATTTCTCCCCCAAGGTTATTATCAACTTTCTCTTCATATTAAAAAGTAAAGGACTGTTATCAGGGATCATTCCTATTGAGTGTTTCAGTCTTTGCTGTACTGTTTCTCAAGTGCTCTGATATGAGATTATTAAATCATTATTTTATGAGTGTTTTGAAATCAAAGTTGAACATATGTCAAGTGTTTCCTTATGTGAGAGTTGGCAATTGTTTCTACCAGTACTGATTCTAGTTTTATTGGATTATAAAATCTTGTAACTGCAAACTTCTGTATATAATTTTTTCTTATTCAAATTTGTTTCTTTTTTATGATAGGCATTTTTTTAAAAAGAGATATTTGGCAAAGGACAAGACTTAACTGAATGAGATACAGCAGGATTTCAGGTCCTTTATCTTTCTCCATCCTTTTTTGCATATCAAGTGAACATAAGAAAAATGTAAAATAATGTCATTCTTTAGGCTTCGAGATTTGAAAGGAAATAAAATATTACATAGAAAATAACATTTTTATGAATCTTTGGTATGGAAGACATCTAATGTTCAAAATTCTGATTGTATTGAATAAACCAAACCTGGAAAAGTATTACTTGATCAGATAGCTAAAATGATATCATGTCAACATAGCAATATAAAAAAATAGTGAGATGTTTTAAGTTCTTTTTCCTATGCTAAACTTTTGAAATCTGGTGTGTATTTCTCACCCACAGTACATCTGAATTCATGCTAACCACATTAAATTGCTCTATATCCACATACGGCCGGTGGCTACCATAACAGACAACATAGATATAGAATAGTGGATGTGTGGGTATGAAGGTACTTGGGGATTAGAAAGACGGGATTAGAGAGGGAGGCAGGAATAGATGACAGAGGGCCTTGAAGACCGAGTTATGGAAATGGACTTGACATTTTTAAGGAAGAGAATTATATAACCAGATCTATAACTTACAAAAACTACTCTGGAGGAGGAGGGAGTTTGAAAGGAGGGTTTGTGACTTAGGAAGCTGTCACAAATAATCTAGATAGACTATTGCTTCTCAAACTTCACTGTGCACATGGATATCTGAGGATCTCGTTAAAATGCAGGTTCTGATTTTCTAGGTCTGAGTGGGGCCTGAGATTCTGCATTTCTAACATGCTCCTTAGTGATACTGATACCACTGGTCCATAGACTGCACTTTGAGTAGTCTTTACAAAACTAAAAAGTAATCTAAAGGATTATTTTACCTAGATATAAGGGAAAAACCTTAGTTAATAAGCAAAATGTAAACAAGTGACACAAGTACTTTATCATCTAGAACTACCTACTTATCACTTTGAAACTAACTACTTATCACTTTTGAAACCACCTTTCTCCAGTAACTGGCTGTAAATTAAGAATGTGCATAGCATCCATTATCTTGCATTTACATTTTTTAACCTTTCCAGAAAACTTATTTATTTATGTTAAAAGGATAAAGATATTTTAACCACACGCTGCTTATGATTTAATGCTCCTGGGAAGAACATTTTGATGTACAAATAAGGTAGAAATCACAGGACTGAAACAAAATTGCCTGTGCAAAAATTGGATGTCTGATTAACGGATCCTAGTGTTTGGCATAGGTAATGTGCAAGCAAGTGATGGGGGAACAGGGGAAGAAGGATGGCAATAAAACCAGTATGTTTTCATTGTATCCATATAGATTAAATAATTTAGGAGAAGTCAATCAATCTATATGAAGAGTAAATATTATAGTTTTTGAAGTTCATTTTAATATATATATTTATTTTATATATATAAAATAAGTTTTGAAGTTCATTTTAATATATATATTTATTTTATATATAAATATAAATATTTTATACGTAAATATAAATATTTTATATATAAATATAAATATTTTATATATAAATATAAATATTTTGAAGTTCATTTATATATATATATTATATATATATATTATATATATATAATTCCTCCAGTTTTTAAAGGGCAATGTAAATTAACCCATAGTGCTGAATTTCTTCTTTCTTTCTTTTGTAAAAGAATTTACCTTTTTTTAGGGAAAATTCTTGATAAAAAACTTGTTTTCCCTTAACCAGAATTTATATTTATATTTTAGGAAAATAAGTCTTCAGGTTCATGACGAAACATAAATTATTGTTCTCACAAATTATTAGTGATTCCCAAATTATTATTGTCCATTCAGTGAATTTAAGTAAATAAATAATTAATATTTTAAATTAGCAGAACTTCAACATATATGTCTGTTTTCCTTGGGAATCCAAAGATTTAAACGGTATAACTTACTTAAACTTTGCCAAGGCCAACAAAGCTGATTTTTTTTTCTCAATTAAGTTGCAAGATCTTGGAGAAGAAGGAAAAAAAACAGCATTTGGGGGGTGAATGAGATGGGCAGATTTAATTGCATCACTTCTAAATATATGCATTTCTTTCACAATATTTTGAGTATCCTCTGATATAAGTAAGGATATGTATACTTTTTAGTTTAAAACAATTGTGTATAAGACCCAATTTGGATCAAAATAGTTTGTGTAAGAATATATTTACATGGAAGATTGCTTAATGCCTTGGGCTGTCTGTTCTGTTGCTATCTCATGAGACCAGACATAGTGCTTAGCACAGACTTTAAACTGGCAGCAGTATCTACCCAGCCTGTTGATGAAGTACTAGCACAGTTCTTTAAAAGTCATGCTAAATAGTGCAATATAGATCTAAACAATGCCTCTGCAAAATGAACTATAGAGTTTGGATTTCTTGATTTTCAGACACATGGTATTTAATTTTCTTCTGATCTTTGATTTCTAGATCAGATTTCCAACATATCTGCTAAACTTTGGTGCTCAGAGTTTCCACAAACACCCAAGGAGAGAAGTGAGGTAGGAGGAGTAGTTTAAGGTAAATTAAGTAGCATCATAGAAAAGAACTTTCACTGGGCCTTGTGGCAAGTGAACAGTGGGATGCTCCAAGACTAGAGTTCATGGGCAAGATTTAAGCAGGAGCAAAAAGAGGAAACTAACATCTATCTTTGCCTGTTGTGTTCCAGATGCTGAGCTAGACACTTCTGAAAAATTCTGATATACTTTACACACCAATAGCACAGAGCATTCATTATCGCTTTCACTATAAAGAAAAAAAAAAAAAACAAGATTCAGAAATACTAATTCACTCGAACACAAAATATTTCAGTGGAAGAATTAGACCTTAGGCCAGATATGTCAAGCTCAGGAAAAGCCTAGAGAAGTGTGTGTGTGTGTGTGTGTGTGTGTGTGTGTGTGTGTGTGTGTGTGAGAGAGAGAGAGAGAGAGAGAGAGAGAGAGAAAGAGAGAGAGAAAGAGAGAGAGAGAGAGAGAGAGAGAAGGGTGACTGATGACAGAACTCTAGTTGAAGAGAAGAGAAATGATATTGGAATACCTGAGGCCTTCCAGAAGTAATGGAGATGACTAGTCTACAATGTACACAAAAGATACCGATGGAATGAAAAACTATTGAAAATTCTGTAGCATCCAGCTTGCAAACAGCTAAGGGACAACATGCACTGAGAAAAGAGTGTATAATAGATATCAACAACCAAAAGGCATGCATTCATGGACCACTACTGTGTAGTGATTCAAGGACAAGTATCTTCATTGATTTTTCAATCTGGTAATCAGTGTATTTGTCATCTACTGGCTCTTCATAGGTAACTACAGTGGCTCTAACCATGAGACATGCAAGTAAAAGGTAACTCATTCATTTCTTCTTTCAAGAAATTCTTTGAATATCTTTCTCATAATATTTGGAGCTTACAAACTAGTAGGAAATTGGAAGAAACAATGGTAATGCAAGATAACAATGTAATTGCCTTGATGGAGGAGATATCAAATGCAGTGGGAGTGCAGGGAAAAGCAGGTGTAAGCCTTACATGCCCCACGGCCGGTGGACTCTGGTCTATTTCAGACCACCTATTGCACCAACCTCTTCATAGATCTCTCTCTTCCTTCCTCACCACAGTCCTGCCACACACGACTTTTTGTCTGTCAACACATTAAGCTCATTCTTGCACTGGGACTTTGCACCACCTTTTCTCTCCACTTAGAACATGTCCTCCTTCCATGGTCACAGGTCCCTCTATCAAAAGGTCATTCCAGATAACTATATTTAAAGTAACCTCTCCCTATCCTCAGTCTTTCTTACATCATTATGACACTTAACCACTATTTAACATAATATCATTTCAATTTGTTTTCATGGTTATTTTCTCGGATTACCTGTCCTTCTCTCTCCCAAATATGTACACATACACAACTCTATAAGAGCCACAAAGGAAGGGATCTGGGTTAATTGTTGTATCTTTCCTTCATGCCTGACACTGTGCTTAGCACAGAGTCACCTGTCAATAACTATTTACTGGAAGAGTGAGAGGAGAGGAAGGGGAGAAGGAAAGAAGAGGTATAAGGAAGGAATGTCTCACTGAATAGAGCTGAGAGGTTTTAATGGGCACTTTCTTTTAATAAGACAAGCAAGGAGAAGGGACAGTTGCCATGTATAATGGATGCCAGTGATATAATAATGTAGATGAAGTTGAGGGGTAGAAGGTAGCATAGCCTGAGATGGTAGGGAAAATCTAGAGAAGAAGGTAAGAAGTGATTTGAGATTCCAAAAAATTAACGTGATTCAAAAAGGCAGTGAATATTGGAAGGGCATTCTAGGCTCACGCACAGCCCAGATCTCACTCTCCAAATCTTAAGTAAATGAAACGTTATAGCACAACTGACTTTGAGTAACAAATGACTGACTTAAAGTCAGTGCTTAGGTGACAACATCAACTGCTATTTCTAAGGTTTTTCATAAAGAATGCACATCCTGCTTTCTAATTAGGGGATAGGTGACTCGTTCTGTATACTTTAGATGGTCAATGAAAGGTCAGCATATTGCAAAGGAAGCTCTTTTTAATGCTGGACTAATTTTGAGAGCATACCTTTCTATTTTCTTGTATTTTTGATGTGTAATCAGCATGTGTACATGGGACAGTGTTTAAAACAAATTCATGTAGTTTCAAAATGTTAACAGTTTATGACCTTTTCCTGAATCTGTGTAATGACAGTTAATGGGTTAATGGTCTCTCTGTTCTCTTATACTAGTTGGTTGCTCTTTCCAAAAATAATTCCACCAGTTCCACTCAAAAGAATATTCAGATTCTTTCCATTCTAAAATTGTTCTTTTTTTTTTTTTTTGGTCTTTATGAAGATCTCCAGGTAGCAACTTGAAGCATTTCATTGATTTAAGATTGTGTCAATTTGTGAAAAGGCTGAGTGATGCCTTCTAAATGGCATATTCTACCATAGTCACTTTTGAAAAAAGGACTATCCTTTTTTTTTTAATTCAACCTTTCTTGGGAGCATGTTTTGTTCATACGATTCACTTCAGTTGTCCTCAAGTGGTATACATAAAAGATTTATAAAGGTTCTCCACCTGTGTGATAGTTCATCATGATAAATGGAAAGGGTGTTTTACAAATGCTGGAGTGTGATGAAAGGTGACGCCATGCATCAAGGTGAGGCCACACTAGAGATGACAGTCATTTAAAGAGAATTCACCTTCATATCTTTTTATTTAATACCTGTTTGATACCACCAAAATCAAAATGCATATGTAAATGAGACATTGATAGCTTTCAAAGTTATAACTGGTTATTAAGTCTTCAAAATATTATATTTTTTTCATAATTGTTTTTCTGGGTGAAATATATGTTGTCTTTTGCTATAATAATAAAAGCATCTCATAATATGCAGTATTCTTATACTTGCTAACATTTGAAAGGATTCCATAGGAAATGTAAAAACTAACTACATTTCTTTTGGATGTGGACAAGAGACCCATGAAGAAGGCACCTACATTTTCTAATTCAAATTTATGACTAGAAACTGACATGTTACAAATATCTGATGTATCAGTAATCTAGATGGTCTTTGCCAAGCTGTTCAGCCATATGGCTAGACTTTATGATCATCTAATATGCCAATCATGTTTTCATCATGAGGTAACTTAAGCTTACTATGACCTTGAAAAAGAAAGAAGATTTTGATAGAATTTTCTACAGGCAAACTTTTCTCGAAGTGTTCATTTATATGGAAAGACACAGAGAAAAAGGTAGCTAAAGATGACATTGGTAGTAACAATAATAACTCAGAACTCATTAGAGTATGTTATACTATTTTGCAGTTGACAAAAGATCTTCACACTCATTATTTACTTTAAATATTTCATTAAGATTGTGTGTATGTTTAAAAATAGTCTTGTTATTTCCATTTTATTGATGAAAACATTGATGTCAAATAAATGAACAACAGACATTGGCACAAGAACCCTGGTCTCTGACCTTCAACCCCAAGTTCATTCCACTACTCCATCAAGAAGGAACAGAGAGCAATTGTATAAGCAAGAAGCAGAAGCAAAGAAAAACTTAAAACTCCTGAACTTCACCATCTCCAGGCTGGATGTTTACTCTTTTCTTGATTAGAATGAGTTTCAGGGGATATAAATCCCTGGAGTTAATTTTTTTTTTAATCCAAGGATTATTATTCCATATATGCAAGAGAAAAAAAATCTCAAAGTCTAAGCATCTCACCAAAAAGCTACAATCCAAGAAGAAAATAGCAAGTGGGCAATGCATGCAAGGAGACTGTATCCTTTCAGTATTTTGTGCCTATTTACAGACTTTTTCTAGTCTCAAGTTGAACAAATTGACTTTATGTACCATTGCATACCATTATTTTTTCTCTTAAAGGCAGCAGAGCGATTCCTAATTTTAATATGTATAGTTCATTAGGAAGTCATACAAAGAAAGGGAGTTATTTTATATAGAAAATATTGAGTTAAAGAAGTTTAAAAGTCAATTTGAGTTGTTTATTTCTCAAAAAGCCTTCCAGATCTTAGTTTCAAAGTGGTATATTGTGTCAATAAAGTTTTGAGTATAATAATATTTTTTTAAAATAAGGTGAAATTACTGGGAAGATAATATGTAGTAATTATGTACTGGGGTACAATAGGACATTTGATTTTTGTATTAAAGAAACTGAAGCTAAAGAAAAAGGTAAAGGTGTGCCTTAAATTAAAATTTTGTATTAGCAAAGTAATTTGGAGAAAGATTTTGAGCATGTTAATATATTTTCATAAGTGTCTAGAGGGGAGAATCTACAAAAGACTGAAAAGGTCGGTACAAATGAATCACAGGAAGACACAATCTAACTTGGTGAGAGAGCTCAATTGTGCATGTTAAATTAGTAAGATAGTCAATCGGACCACAGGGCTGATGATGTGAACAGCAGTATTGGCACCACACACCCCCTTGGACCAGACATTGGCAGACTTCGCCTACCCAGCCATGTATGACATGGAAATATCATTCTCATAAAAAATATGGGCAATGGAAAATGAATTCAGAAAGAGGCCACAAAATAATTTTAGGGGTTCACATGTAAGACTAAAAATAAGAAAGAACAGAGTATCCTCACTGTTTGGCTAACAGCTATGCCAGGGCATGGATGGCAAAACAGGGAGGAATTAATTGCAAGGAAGGAGGTGAAGTCTGTAGAAGTTTAGGAAGAAAGCATTTAGCAGAATTTTGGAATTTTAAAGCTATAAGTCATGTTAGAGATCATCTGAAGATTTAGTTGGAATTAATGAGGCTAAATTAAGCTGGGGAAGCTTCTGATGGAAAGCAAGAAAAACCTGCAAGTAGAACTATTTTAATAAAGCTTTATTGAGCAAAGTAGAAACTCTGTTTTATTTCTTTCTTAATATCCTAGAATCTTAGAATATGAGATCCTTTTGTGACATTTAAGCCAATACTTTTATTTAAGTGAAATAAGAATTAAGTCACTTCTCAGTGACTTAATAAATTGTTGTCAGATCCACTCTTTTGATATCCACTTCAGCATTACTTATACCATATTGTTAGCCTCATCTGATTTAAATGTATGGACTATCATAGAGAGATATAATTTCTAGATTCTGGTGTCATAATTTAACCTCACACAACCCTTTAAATTTATATACCCCTTAAATCATAGAGAAAATGAGCTATATGTTATTTTATTTAATTAGAGTAAAACTTATACTGCCAGTTAGTGCCAAAGGTGATTAGTTACTAATAGCTACCTATACTCTTCTATTTTCAGCTTAACTTCTTTATTGAAGAAAATAAATATTTTTAGTCTTTATTAGTTTGTATTTCTCATTAGCAATTTATGATAATATAAGAAAAAGAGCAGTCTTGGGTACAAAAAGCTGTACACAAAATTAATCATTTCTATGTGCTAATGGAATATGTAACTAGGCAAAAATAGAAGAAGCTAAACAAATATGAAGCAAAATTTTAAAAGAAAAGATATGTATATATAAACATCAAAAGAGGAGTAATTTTAGAGATGACCTGTATGATCCAAGTGATTCTAAAAAATTTAGAAAGCATTTACTTTATTTTACTGAACCTAAAGTGCCATCAATTGTAGGATGCACCATTATTTTATCTGTCACCAAAAAAGAGAAAACCAATTAAACCATGACACATGCCTTCTTTTCTCATTAATTAAAAGATGCATACTGCTTTCTTAAATGTTAAAATGTTTTTTAAATGTGCATAATAGAATTGATGAAATATGATGTCTTAAGCTTAAACACATAAGAATTGATTACCTCTAAACTCAGTGTTGGTTATTTTTTCCATGGAAAGCCCTTGACATCCAACATCCTATCATTTTATTACAAGGAGAAATTTTTTAAATGATCACAAATTTCATTGTATTTTTTTAAGAAAATAATTTCAATCTGTTCCTGCTCTTGGATGACAATAATAGCAACATAAAAACCTTATGTGAAGTTAGTTTGTATATATGGCTTTTCAGGGAGGGGAGAGACATATTCCACAATATTATAACATCATAACGATAAGCATACATGTTAAAGTATGAGGCTATCCTTTCAAACTTATATACTAAATTGTGACCTGTTGCAAGCTGTCTTATCTGTGATCTGCTGAAATGCACTTCTGTTTGGTCCCATTATTTTATCACTTCACTGTGTGTTCTCTTGTTTGAAAGCCTAAGTGTCAATAAAACTGTACTCGGTGATTCACAGAATTCTGATGCCTTGGAGCCAAGCATGGAAGCTACCACCTTAAGTGCTGGGAGCAGGCCTGGCAGGATTTAGAGCTGTGATCTCTCTTTTCCAGTGCTCCCCTCTCACCTTTTGTACCTGCACCACTAACTCTGTCTAGACCCACTGCCATTCAGAAGGAAGGGGAAAGAGGAAGCAGAATAGAGAAGAGGAGACTAGAAAACACCCTCCAGCCATCTGGGCCTACCTAAAGGAAGAAGATGAAATTAAAGATCACAAAAACTTGCTAACTATGTCACTCTCAGACAATTCCACCTTGAACTCAGAGGTGTGTATTCATAAAGTGTAAACTGTGTTTTAATGAATAAGAAAAAGAAAAACACTACTGTCTATCTGTACTAAAAAATGCTATAAGTATCCAAAGTACAACCATATTTTTTTTTCTAAATTCCTCTAAATTGTGCTGTAATCACAGTGTCTCAATTTTGGCACTGTGACATTTTGGGCTGTATAATTATTTGTTGAAAGTGTAGGTACTGTCCTGTTTATTGTAGGATGTTTAGCAACATGACTTTCTTCTACACACTAGATGCCAGCAACAATCTTCCCCCAATTGTAACAACCTGATTATCTCCAGGCATTGCCAACTGTCCTGAGAGGAAAAATTTTTACCCTGCCCCTACCCCTATTCCACTCCATTTGAGAACCTCTGTTCTAATCCCTTCATAAAGAAAAGCTCCAGAGACTGGAGCAAAATACAAAATAATAACAAATTATCATTTGCTCACCTACAAAGAGCAAAAAAATGTTTCTTATTCTAGAATTGACCACTACCATGCAGAGAGATATCGGATTAAAGCTGTTCTATTAGTCTGACCTTAGCATGGTTACATATGTTGTGATTTCAGTCTATCACAAAGAAGTGATCAATACCACTCTTAAAACATTGCCTGAATCTATCTTGTGCCTAGTAAACTTCTTATTTTTTTTTTTAGTTTAAAACCAAATAAATGTCCATTGAATTATATGCCAATTAAAATAGCTGATAATTCTTATGGTTAGCTCAAAGAAAACAACTCTGCATTATATTCAGTGACCTGTAGGAAGCTCTTTCAAATGTTGGCATGTTCATGTCTTTTAAAATCTTTTGTCCCATGACTTTTTTCAAGTTCTTTTCATAAGCTCTTTATTGCCTAGAAAGGCCCAGGGAATCATCTTCAAGGGCAGGGGTCCCCAACCCTAGGGCAGTGGACTGGTACCGGTTCTCGGCCTGTTAGAAAACAGGGCCACATGGCAGGAGGTGAGCAGCTGATGAACTAACAAAGCTTCATTTGTATTTGCAGCATCTCCCCAGCGCTAGCATCACTGTCTCAGATCATCAGGCATTAGATTCGCAAAGGAGCACTGGTCCCTGGTGCCAAAAAGGTTGTGGACTGCTGTCCTAAGGAATGACAAATCATTGTGCTTGGGTTTAACTATCTAAAAAGCAACAATTCACTAAAATGAGATTTATTTAAAAGATAATTGGTCCCATTAAAAATGGTTCTTTTCTGTATAAAACAATTGCTTACACGTTTGAAAATAGTTTTTTTTAAATAAACCATAATTAATCCATAGAAATTTATTCAAACATTTTATTGTAATTTACATGGTTATCACTAAAAATTGATTAGTAACAGCAATCGCTATTTCATATGCTATTCAGAATCTCATTCTTCTTATCCTCAACATGTATATTGCAAAACAACTTTCCTTTTCGTTTGTTTGGGATTTGGCTTTTTAACATTTCTTGGTAAAGTTTGGGGCAAAAATTTCTCAAGCTGTCTTGTTAGTTAAGTCAGAAAATTTTATCATGAAGGAAATGACTCATCTGTGCTCTTAAAAATATCACACTTGGAATTCATCAATTAACACATTGTATGGAATTTACTTAACAATGCTTTTTTAGGTATCAAACTTCAAGTTCTTTTAAAAATAAATCTATTCTTAAATGATCTGGTGTACTGGAGGCCATAGTGCCTCAAATATTTCACTTCTCTAGAAGCACGAAATATTTGTGTCATCTTAAATTCTGGCTCACATTCTCTGTCTGAAACAATCCTCCACAGCCCTCAGCAGCTTCCATTTAGTCATCTCCTGTTCATACCTCAGTTCCCAGCTTCTGCCTCACAATGCTCCTAGAATGACACTCTCTGAAAGACACTAAAGACTTATTAATTATCAGCTTGAGTGGCCTCTTAGTTGCTTCTTTGAATTTTTAGTAACATTTGCCACTGTTGATTATAGTTTCATCATGAAACTTCAATCCCTTGACTTCATAATGCCACATTCTCTTTCTCTTACTTCCCAAACTCAATTTCTCAATCTCCTATCCCTTGCTACTAAATATATCTCAATATTGTATATTTAGTTCAATTCTCTCTATATATTCTCTTTATTAGAAATCTTTTTCAGTTTCAAGGCTTTAGCACCTGCCTGCAAAATATACATCTTTTGAGTTCCTTATCTGCATTTTGTAAACTAGGTAAGCTTCGATTTTCGATAGCTGTTTTCCCTGCTAGAATCTTCTGTCTTTTGAAATTATCTAAATATGAATTCTTCTATAAGGTGGTCTCTGATTCTCTACTCTATTCCCACAACCATCTCTTGTGTCTTTATCACATCATTTGCAAAGTTTTGCTTTGTTTCTCAGCTATATGTACATGTGGGATCTCTCCTGGTAGATTTTAAGCTAAAGAATAGGGAGCTTGTGTGTGTGTGTGTGTGTGTGTGTGTGTGTGTGTGTGTGTGTGTGTGCGCGCGCACGCGCGCATACATGAATATTCTACTTTGCTTTTTACTTTGTCTTGGTATTTTCATTTGTTTTCTATTTTTATAAAGTAGAATTGAGAGCGATGAATAAAACTTTCTAACTTACGAGTGATGTAATTCATCAGAATCTAGAAGCTTAGCAGGAGAAATGGAATAGCACTTACTATTTGGCAGAGTGACTTTAATCTTCTAATAAAAGAAATCCACTTTTTATTCTCACATGCTTATTCAATTATGAGAGGCCTGTTTGATACTGTGGTATTGATTTCAGAACATTTTGACTATCTGATCTGTAGAAAAAAATTATTACATGAAGTGATATCAGAGAGACAGGAAGTTTTATTTTCTGAATGTGCCTTACTTAATGGGAAGCCTGTGGCTACTGTTGCAGTTCGTACAGTTTTATACAAAAGTGTGTCCGGAGGCAAAGAAGAGAGTTTTCCCAGATGGGTATGAAATTTAAGTATTAAAACCAATGCATAGAAATTCATACAGTCGTCCTCCCTGCATCTGCTATTTAAACTCTAATTATTCCAGTTTGCACTGTTAATATTTATTGATTCACTTAAAGTATTATTTAGTTGTAATATAAGACTGACTCACTATGACTATGATGTATGTTTAATATAAAATAATAATCACAGGCCCAAATTTCTCAGGTAGGGAGCAGAATTTGGGATGGGGGTAGGAAGAGAAGAGAAAAGGAAAGCAGAGGAGAGAAGGTTCTAGTTGTGGCACAGGGGTGGTGATAACCCAAACTACAATTTCAAATGTAGTCATAAACTACTGATAAACCTTGCTTTCATTTTTTGTTTATTTGCAATCGGGTGTGTAATTAAAGTAGTGGCTAATTCACTCTTCTAATGATTGACCAAAAATAATTCAAGGTAACGATTTCTAAGGAAAGTCAGGGAGTATCTACTCTATATCCAGCATTTCAAAAGTGACACTTTCACTCTAAAAGCTACTGGGATATACATCTCCATCTGACAAATGAAAATGCCCAAGCAAGGGGAAGTTAAGACACTTGTCTATGGTCTATAAGTTGTACTGATGAAACTTACCCAGACTTTAACCCAAACACTACTATGGTCCCCTTAAAAGAGTAACTTGAATGGTGCTCAGCATTTTTATGCTTACAGCCCTTTCAATTTCTAGATATTTTGGCAGTGCATTTAAAGAAAGTAAAAGACTCAGAGCAACTCAAGTCAGCAATAACCATAGTGTAAACCCTTCTCTAGTAACCAGCCACTGGGTCTCTGTGCAAGTAACCTCAGCTCTTCAATTGTTATTCATGTTTTTTTTTTTTTCCCACTGTGTCCTGCGGCTAGAGAGTGAGTAGAGCTTTGTGTGGCTCCCCCTGCACTCTTACAGATCCAGAGGACTAGTCTCAGCTTTCCAGTGAGTGGATTTTTCTTTGATACAGCTTGAAGTTAGCTACACTTTGTTACAGATCCTCTCAACTCAACACTCCATCTGACAGTTATTGTGATATATTCAGTTACAACAAAAATAAGCTTTACATGTTGCTAAAAATTTGTTAACACATATGTGATAGGATTGCAATACACTGAGGACCCTTGGAAGACACCATCTCCCATCTTTTGAATGATTATGTAATGGAATGTAGAGATTTGTTCTGTTACATTTACAGAAATGTGGCTAATAGAAAATTTTAAATGATGCTAATTGGATTTTTAAAAGTCTTTTTAAAAATATGTCTGCCATTCACAGCATGGTTTAATACTAGAAATTATCTTTTATAGTGTATTTTTTAGTCAAACTATGAATTTTTTTATAAAAAAGATGTGCATTATATATATTTTCACTGGTAATAGCTATAAATTCAATCTTAGGGTGATTAAAATGCTTCATTCATTGAAATCCCTGGGCAAAATGACTGTCCTTAAAAAAAACATAGCCAGTATAAAATATATTTTCAGAATTGTGAATTTGTTTGCATGATAACTGTAATTACAAATCTGGAGTTTTTAATCTAGCAATCAGATGACAAGTTGAGCAATTACCATTCTATGCTTAACTATTTTTATGACTTTTTTTTCAAAGCAGCTGTTGTGTCTAAAAGCACAAAGATTCTTATTTTTTCTTCCCATGCTACAGTATTTTGGAAAACAAATCTGTGTCCCAAAACATAAAGAGTCTAATTCCGCAAGATGATAATGTTGTAACACGTGTGCTTTCATAGATTTTTCAGTGCTTAATTATCTTGTAGAGATGGGCTTTAAAAAAAAAATTCTGACACTGCATACATAGTATGGAGTGATACTCGAATAGTTCATGAATGGATAAATGAATGAATATTTGGATTATTTAACCATATTTTTCTAAAAGCAATTTTATGTGTGTAATAGCAACTGAAGAAGAAAAATCAACATATTTATGGATGCCATTTTGTTTTCTTCTTTGATAGGCTAATGATATTAAGAAGGTACATTGTGTTTCTCTGGAGAGTTTCAAACTGAGAGATGCTAGTATGCATTGGAGAGTTTGATTCTCCATGTTAATTATTTTGTCAAGAAATGTTGAAGTACAAGGAATTGAGAAAGATAGGGTGGGTAGTGGAGAGACAGATGCTGCTAATCAGTAACAATTTCAGATATTTTAATTTCCCTGTAGACTGTTTTGATTAGAATGGACATGTGAAATCCTTATAAAAAAGTGGGCAGAAACTCTGATCAAAGATCTCATAACAACCCAGTCTACCTAGTGAATTCATCTTAAAATATTCTTCCTTTAAAAAACCCTCACTAATGATCACAGGCATAGCTTGTTGCTTCCATGTGTCCCAGTGTCTTGCACTTATTATTTACATCTATTCTAGCATTTGTTATCTCAAAACCCAAATATTTATCTGGATATTCTCCCAATAGCCTTGTGATGACTTTAATGGGTAAAACCATGCTTTAATAGTCTTTGTATCCACGTTGTCTGTCATAGTTTTGTTGCCCAATGAAGTTTGTTGAATTTGATTTGGGGCAGGTAAATGTATTAGATATTCACATCTTAGTCATGGTTATTTAAAGCAGACTTACAGTATGCAAGTATAATCATTAGGGACTGACTTTTTTCAATTAAGAAAATTTTCATAATTTTCCAAGACTATTTTCATAATTTTAATAGTTTTGGTTTTAATTTATATACAAATCATATGAAAAACAGGGATCACAGTGCAGAACTCTGTCTTTCCTTTGCGGGAACTTTTTCTTATTTTCTCTCACACATCTCAGAGTAGAGTTCGGTATTAAGTCCTGACCCATGTAATGAGTCAAGATATTCGGGACAAGCAGGTAACTCTTCCATTATACTTTTGTGTTTAAAAAATTATTTTTTCACCCATATAGTTTCAGATATGACATAAATATGATTCATTGTAATCACATCTGTAGAAACTGATTTTTGAAGAGGTAATTGCTAATCTATACAACAGAATTATTTATTGGTCTTTTAAATCTTAAACTATTATTCAATCTTCGAGCATATTTTTTAATAAAATTTTTTATTATTCAGTTATAGTTGGGATATAATATTATATTAGTTTCAGGTGTACAGCATAGTGATTAAAGATCTATGTAACTCACAAAGTGATCAATAATCTAATACCCCTCTATTACCCAATAAATCTAGTACCCCTCTTCCCCATACATATTTATTATAATATTATTGACAATATTCCTTTGTATCTACATTTGCACTTCTTAATCCTTTTCCCTTTTTTCACCAATCCCCCCACCCCAAGCCTCCTCCCCTCTGGTGACACTCAAGATGTTCTCTGTATCTATGAGTTTGTCTCTGTTTTTTTGCTGTTGTTCTTGTTCTTGCTGTTTATTTGTTCTTTAGATTCTGCACGTACATGAAATCATGTGGCATTTGTTATTCTTTATCTGACTTACTCTATTCAGCACAATACTCTCTCAGTCCATCATGCAATATTTTTTCCCATATCTTTACTTTTAGTCTGTGTGTGTCTATTAATCCCAAGTGTCTTTTATAGGCAGTATATGTAATGGTCTTATCCATTCAGCCACCATATCTTTTGATTGGAGTACTTATTCCTTTTCATTTGAAAAACTTGATAGATATGTAGTTATTAACATTCTTTATTCATATTTTTGATACACATTTTTTTTCTTCTTAAACATTTCCTATAATATTGGAAATGTTCAACATTTCCTATAATATTTGCTTGATAGTGATGAACTCCTTTAGCTATTTCTTATTTGGAAAGCTCTTTATCTTGCCCTGGGTTTATTTAAAACTATTACATAAAATGCATTCATGATTATATAAGGCTACACTAGAGAATATAGTTTCATTTCTGAAAATAACTGGTGGGTTTTAGCAATTTGACCTGTTTAGAGTATACATGTTTTATTATGGGAAACAATGTATGTATTGAAATAGATGATATTACAAGGGTATAGTACATATGTAAAAATCATTGAGTTGTACACTTAAAAAATAATATACTTCATAGATTTTGTTTTGTTTGCTATCCTTCCGTTTGAAGAATATTGCATGATTTCTTTTTTACTTCCCATCTCTCTCATAACCAAATCTTCTCCAGTTGGAGGCTCGTCTAGCCTAACTATGCCCTACATTACAGTCCCTTTCTTCCTCTTATTCTACCCTACACCTATCTCCTCCTCTAAAGCAGTTCTAGTCTGGTCTGTCTCCATCAGGTACCCTTGTTTAAATAACTCATGTGTCTGTTTCTTAGTCCCTACTTAGCAATATGCTTTCTGAAGGCAACACTATTCTCTATTTTTTCTGTGTGTCTTCATGGCAGCTGGCACTGGATTTAACTCATAGTAGGATTTCATTAAGGGCATGAGCCAGAGAATGTCAGAACTTTAAGGAACCTCAGAGATCCATACATAGCCTTTCATCTTTTCTGAAAAGAAAAAAAAAAGCTGATCCACAGGGCATGTGTTTCAGGAGTGGGAGGGGGGGATGCACAAGCACTAATTTTTTTGTTAATAAAAGTTTTATAATTTTTGTTATTAATTTTTTTATTTGTGCACATAAGATAAAATTAATCATTTTAAAATATACAATAGAGTGGCATTTAGTGCATTTACAGTATTGTGAAATCACAATCTCTATCTAGTGCCAAAACATTTAGATTGCCCAAAAAACACACCCTGTACCCATTAAAGCAGTCTCTTCCCCTTCCTCCCTTTCCCCAGCCCCTGACAACCACTAATCTCCTTTCTGTCTCTACAGATTTACCTATTTTTGGACATTTCATTTAAATGGAATTACAATATCCTTTGTGTCTGTCTTCTTTAATTTAGCATAATGTTTTCAAGGTTCATTCACAACTTAGCATGTATCAATACTTCAGCCCCAGTATCTATAAGATCTTTTCTTCACATCCTCACTTGTCTCTCGAGATATTACCAACATTTGAGAGTTGGTCTAGCAGGCCCTTGCTATGATTTCCCTTGTTGAAATCATATGTGTTAAGTCTCAAAATATATGAAAACACTACAGAAATTTTCATTGCAGTCTAGTGGTATGTACTTGATGTTTCTTCCAACTGAGGCCTAAAAGAAATTTTCCTTCATTGTCTGGTGATCATCAGAGAAGAAGGCCTCTTCTGTTTAAACTATTGGAAAAAGGGCTGAGGGGTGGGCAGGAGGGGAGGATGCTTTGAATATATATGAGCATCACCAAGGAAGTAACAGCAGAGGTAGATTTCTATAATTAATTAATTAGGTCAATTTATTTCTCAAGTTGGTTGTAAAACTTTGTCAAGTAACAGATGGTAAAAACAATTTAAAATCTAAAAAAGTTTTAAATTTGGTGGAATTTGGATATTACCAATGCATAGAGAGATGAAAACAGACAGGAGGCCCTAATTATTTATTAAATAAGTGTTAAAATATTTACAAGTTGCATTTCAATGAAACTTATTTTTATTTTTATAGATGTATGCTGTCTCTTTGTGCTGGGATAATAGTTTCAAACACAAGTTCTGAGGGCCTTTCAGAGTTCGAGAGAGACATTCTTAATCTTGGGTTCATGAACCAACTTTTAGGGCAGTCTAGGAATACTTTGGAATTATCTGAAAAACATTATATGTGTGTGCATTTTCCTGGAATGAGGATGTAGAATTTTTGTCAGATTTTCATTTAGAAACTACTACTTCACAGCTTTCTCTCTGACTCTGAGGCAGCAGCCAGTATTAATCTAACAGTCTAGACATTCTAACTCCCTCTGCGTCTGTGGTATGTGAGAGGGCCCCAACCATTCCAAAGTTCCTGATAGCCAACTAGCCCCTTAGCAGGGATTTAGAGCCCTTCATATGGCTTTAGCCTTGGAAAGGTCACTGTACACCTGTCCCTCTCTTACTAGTAAACCAAATTGTACAACCAGGTCAGAGACTCCAGCAAGCACTGGCATCATCTAGATGAAAGCTAACACCAAAAGCAAACAAGTCAACCACTGGAGGTAGTTATCCCATGCAGAAAAATGGAATTATCAGAGTCTTGCAGCTCAGTGTGGTCCACAGACCAGCAGCATCAGCATCCCCTAGGAATTGTTAGAAATATAGAATTTCAAGCCCCACTCAGATCAGAATTTGCATTTTAACAGGATGCCCAGAGGATTCTTAAATATGGTAAAGTTTGAAAAACACTGGTTCACCAGGTGTGCTTTTGGATATGACTATCCATTACCAGTACCTTTTCTTTTCTTGTCTCCCATAAGAAGCCACATCCTCTTGCATCTCCATTTCACTCCCAGTTCCTCTGTGTTGTATGGAGTTTCTATTGTTTCTTCATTGTCACCTAAGGAAGCAGCAGTTTCTAGTACACGTGACCTGAGCTCCAGCCCCTTCCTGGTATACAAACTCCTGTGACTGCCTTCTCTTGACAGTGCCTGTATAAGAAGAGAAGGAGTACTCAGAAATTCAGGTTCTTCAGTCACTTTCTTTACACACCATGTGGTCATGAGCAATAACAGCCTCCTGTGCCTCAGTTTTCTCATCAACATAGGGTTGTGGTAAGGACTAAAGATACCTATGAAAAGCACTTTGGGCCTGGCACAGAGTAGATGTTCCAAAATGTTGTCTTTCTTTTTAAACCATTTTTTTGAGATATGATTGACATGTATAAGCTGTACATACTTAATGTGTAAATTCAATTAGCTTGGGGGTAAGTATTCAGCTGTGAAACCATTACCACTATAAAGGCTATAACCATATCCAGCACCTCCCAGCTTTCTCTTTCCGCCATCATTGTCATCATCATCATCATCATCATCATCATCATCATCATCCTCATCATCAATTTTGCTGTAAGAACACTTAAAATAAGATCTATCTTCCTTGCAAGGTTTATGTATGCTGTATAGTATTGCCAGCAATAGGTACTACTTTGTGCAGTAGATCTCTAAAAATGTTTTATCTTGCAAAAGTGGACTTTTGTATTATTCATTTCTCCAGAAAAGGCCCTAAATTGGGGTCCAGTGGATCCATCTTCCTTGTTCCTAATCAATCTTTGACTAGTTTTGTGTAAACTTTGGTAAGTCTCTTTTACCTCAGTTTCCCAACTATAAAATGAGGCTTTGAACACAGTGCTCTGTAAGATTGTCCCTAACTCTGTCATTTTATATATTACCTACCTTCCAAAGGAATTCATTACCCACCATCTATTCTACAAATGGAAAAAAAAATCTATATTATATAAAATTAATCAAAAACTTGAAAGGTATCTCTTGAGACAAATATATTTTCATTGTTCCATTTCTACAGACCTTAAATTCTGAGTTTCTATGACTGCTTTATGCATCCCAGAGCCCAAATCCTTGGTCTTTTGTGAGATATCCTTCATTAAGTTTGGCTCAAAAGACAACACACTTCACATGCATTGAGCACAGTTGCATATTCCTCTGTGACAAAATAAAAAGATTAATTTTGAGCTTCAGTACTTTGTGTTTATCCATCATGGTGCCAACTGTCATTGTAATAATACAGTCTCCCAGGCAGACAATTAAAAATTATGCTCAAGGAATCTGTTCTAATTGCTTTGCTTTGAATTATAATTCGACAGTGAAATAGTACCCATGCAAGTCAAGGGCCACACCCATTGTTTATTGCTTCTGAAATTCTTTAATAACTTATAGATACTACTTTTTCTCTTTACATCTCCAGAAAAGCAACCCAAAGCCAGAGAAATATAAAGAGCAGCTTTAGTAATACTTAAAATTCCTTTCCCCTCTATTCCTGGCTGCCCCAAGCCCAGACTATCTAAGATTCCCTTCTCTATTGAGAGCCTCACACTTTGGAAATTTCTCTCTTTGCATCTCCCTACACCAAACTTAACCTGTTTTGATCATTTCCTCAAAAGTGAGATCTCTGCTATTATACAGTGACTATGAAAAATTCATGTGTTCTCAAGTACTCACTGGTGCTAGGAAAGTTACTCTTCTTTGTGCTTGGAGATGGGAAAGGAAGAAAATGATTATCTTCCCCTTTTTATTGGGTGTAGATTGGCAATTGTTTTGGAGAGGTGAAGGAGTGATGCAGAAATAGCTACTTTACTCCTCCTTCTCTCAAATTAAGTAAAAAAACAGAAATCCCAGCTCACATCCAAAACAGGAAGCCAAATACTGGTCTTTGGGGGCAAAGTAGTGAAAGAGGGATCAGTTCATTGCCCTTCAGTTAGTTTTTTCTTCTTTCTATTGTCTGCCTCCTGGTCTTTTTGTCTTTTTTTTTTTTCCCCTGGAATGTAGTGTCTCCACAAGAAACTAAAGATTTCTCTGGAGTAAAGTTAGTTTCCTTCTCCTTGTGTATGTCTGTCTTTTAGAGAATCAGGGCAGCGTGTCATAGGCCTATGCTGTTTCTAAAGGAAACAATCTCTCCAATTTGAATAGGAATAAAGAAAGCTAACTAAGCACATCCCGTCCCCCCTGAGGTGGATTTTACTGGATATGTGAACAAAAGTTGTACATAAATATTATTAAATTTTAAAACCTTCCACCAATGCCACCTTAAATGACTCCATGTCAGCTCAGAATTGAAACTGAGTAAATGATTCTTAATTTAGAGATCCATGAACATTGACATTAACATGAAGAAGCTGTCAACTTGTCTCCTTAATATACTTGATAATACTTGATATATTCAAAAGAGATATGAGCCACTTCCCCTCTTAAGAGAGATGTTTTATCAGGCCCATTTTTTTTTTTTTGAGTTTCAAATAATAGATGTTATCTCTTAAACATTACATCCCTCTCTTAATCTGAAACTCTCTCTAAGGTAAATTCAGTCATTCCCTTTAGCCTTTTAGACTTATGTAATTAAATTCTGTGGGTGTGTACCATGGGTTTCATGTCAGGGAGAGATAAAGCTTGATTAGGCTTACTCACAGGAGAAAGTCATTGCTCTGAAACAGGTCGCTTTTTATTTTTGATGGCCTTGCCTTATAGTACATCATTTGGAGACATCTGTCAGTGTGTCCCTGCCCAGCAAAATCATGTCTGATACTTTTCTCCTATCTTCACAACTTTAAAGTGTCATAGAATTTTTCAGAAGTGGTTATTCTTGTTTCAGTCTATATAAATCTCAATAGACACAACCTAAAACGAGGCTTTGTTTTTTTTTCTAGTGTTTTGGTTTTTTGCACTTAAAAATCTTCCTGATCCTTTTAACAAACCAGGATAGTCAGAAGCATGTGCTAACAAGTGTCAAAAGACTTCAGGATTTCTATTATAAGAAAGAAGACCAAATTATCAGAACGATGTTTAGAATGTGTTAGAATGTGCATTGGAGTTACTGTTTATCTTAACTTTGAGAGTCCCCACTGTGGTTCAGCTACGAAAAAAATGAAAAAACACTTTGGCGACTCAGAAGGACACTTATAATTTTTATTGAAGAAGGGAGAAGAATAGAAGAGAAAAGAGAAATAGTCTGTTTGTGTGTGCATGTGTGTCTGTTGGTACGTGTTTGTATGTGTGTTTGCGTGTAATGACAAGACTTTTACTGTAGCTTCCTGATTGGTAGGAAGTACAAGTTCGATTATACTTGTATAGTGGTCTAAAGATGATGATTTTTCAAAAACCCTACTGCTTTTTTAGTATTTCTAGTGAGTGTGGAGAAGGGAGAGAATAAACTTTTATAAAGGGACTTTAATCATGGAAACAGTGCTCAAGAGCAAAATTATGAAGTTTGTCATAACATTTTCTATCTTTTCTGCAAACTTTTTATTACTCTGTATTTTTTCCAGGCATTTATATCCATTAAATCTGGGGAAAATTGTCTTATACTTATTCATAGCATTAATAAATGGTTAAGAATCAAAAAGCTCTGGGATCGAATCCTGGCTCCCCTACATACTGTGAGATCTTGGACAAGTTTATCTTTCTCAGCCTTAGTTTCTTAAACTACAAAATAGAAAGAATAAAATCTTTCTGGTGCTATTGCTACAAATGAATGAGATAATGCATCTATAGCCCTGAGCACAGTGGTGGAGATATAGTAAGTGCTTGATAAATGATAGCTGTTTTTATTGTTATGTTATCTCACCCCGAAGTAAGAAAAGAGATTTCCAATCTTTAGAATTTTTCTAACAATAAGTTGGAAGACTTTGGTTATATTTTTTGGGAAAGATGAGTACTGAAATCAAGCCACCTTGTATTAGTAAAATAGAATGTATGTTGCATAAGAGCACCACTAATTAAAAACAAGCCAAAATTTGATTTATTTTTTCAGTTTTATTAAAGTGCAATTGACAAATAAAATTGTAAGATACTTAAAGTACACATTATGATGATTTGATATATTATATATATTGTAAAAGAACTACCATCTAGTTAATTACCACACCCATCACCTCACATATTTATCTTTTTGTGTGTGTGAGAACATTTAAATTCTCCTCTCTTAACAAATTTCAGTTATATAATTCAGTGTTATAACTATAGGCACCATGTTTTACATTAGATAAAACGTAAAAAGGTCCTACTCATAATTGAAAATTTGTACCTTTTTATCAACATCTCCTTAATCTCCCACCCACCCCAACAGCTTCTGCAACTACTCTCTACTCTGTTTCTGTGAGTTTGACTTTTTTCTAGATTATGCATTTAAGTGAAACCATTCAATATTTGTCTTTCATTGTCTGCCTTTTTCACTAGGTATAATGCCCTCATCATACATCTTGTTACAAATTTCAGGATTTCCTTCTTTATCATGGCTGAATAATATTCCATTGAGTGTATGTGTGTGTGTGTATGTATGTATGTGTGTGTGTGTATACATCACACCTTCTTTATTCATTTATCTGTTGTTGGGCACTTAGGTCTTTTCCATGTCTTGATTATTGTGAATAATGTTATAATGAACATGGGAGTGCAGATATCTCTTCAATATCCTGATTTTATTTCTTTTGGATATATATTCAGAAATGAGATTGCTGGATCATATATGGTAGTTGTACTTTTAAATTTTTACAGAACCTTTACACTATTTTCTTAGTGGCTTCATCAATTTATACTTTCACCAACAGTGCCCAAGCATTCATTCCCTTTTGTCCATGTCTTCACCAATACTTGTTATCTTTTGTCTTTTGAATGATGGTCATTCTAACAAATATGAGATGATCTCTCACTGTGGTTTTAATTTAGATTTCTCTGATGATTAGTGATGTTGAGCATCTTTTCACACAGTAAATCCTTACTTAACATCATCAGTAGGTTCTGTGCCTTTAAGCAAAAAGATGTAAAGAAAACAATTTTAGCAGAGGTTAATTGATATGAACAAGAGTTAAAATTTCTACAGCCTCTCATCAATGTTATAACAAAATAACATTGTACAAAATGAAATTATTCAATAACCTGCTGTACCTGTTGGCCATTTGTATATCTTCTTTAGAAAAAATGTCTGTTCAGTTCCTCTGCTTATTTTTTTAATTGGATTTTTTTTTTGCAGTTGAGTTGTTGAGTTCTTTATATATTTTGAATATTAACCCCTTATGAGACTTGTAATTTGCAAATGTTTTCTCCCATTCAGTAGATTGCTTTTTTATTTTGCTATGCAAAAAGCTTTTTAGTTTGATGTAGCCTCACTTGTTTATTTTTGCTTTTGTCACCTTTAATTTTGGTGTGAAATCCGAAAAACAATTTTGACAAGACCATATCAAGGTTCTTTCTTCTAGAAATTTAATGATTTCAGGTCTTACATTCAAGTCTTTAATCCATTTTGAGTTGACTTTTGTGCATGGTGTAAGATAAAGATCCAGTTTCATATTTTGGCATATATTTATCCAATTTTTCCAATATCCATTATTGAAGAAATAGTTCTTCCCTCATTGCATATTCTTGACTTTTTTGTAATAAATTAATTGGCCATATATTTCTTTTTTTTTTTTTCTGGGCACTTCAATCTATTTCATTGATATACGTGTCTGTTTTAATGCCAATAGCATATCATTTTGATTACTAATGTTTTGTTATATAGTTTGAAATCAGAATCATTATCTATATCTCATCCTCACTGGTTTGTTTTCCTGTCCTTCATGCCCTCCTTTACTTCTCCTTTGATCTCTTATCTTTGAGTACCATTTCCTTATGGAAGGGTTGCTTGCCAGGGAGATTTACAAAGGCATAGCTTCCATTTTGGCAAGAGAAAATGGAAATTCATTTGAATTCAAAGAGCTAAACATTTAATTTGAAATTTGAATTCTTTATTTTTTCAAACTTAAAGATATATTTTAATGTACTTCTTCTGGTTAAAAATAGAAAATAAAATGCTAAAATATGAGAACTGTCTATATCAACTCTCTATTTTTAAAAAAAGTATTATTACCATCAGCAAAAAACTAAGCGGAAAAAAAGGAAAAAATATACAAAAAGAAACCTGCCCTATCAACTCTTGAGAGATGATAATAATGCCTTAATTTATTCATCTCTTTCACCTTTTTAAGCCATTTCCTAATACATTTTTATTCGAAAACCTAGTATGGAAATTTAGAAATTTTAGGAAAGCCTTTCAATTTGTGGGCATTTGTGTAAATTAGACAGTCTTTCTGAGGTTTATCAATGCAGTGAGTCAATGTGATTGTGTCTTGAATACTCAAATGAAGGAAGACAAGTGCATCAGAATTTGAGTATCAGAATTTGAGTATCACACCCTAAACCACAAGCCAGAAATCCCAAAGCGTTTCTTACCTCTAACCCTCCTAGACTCCAACGTGTATACAATCATTTAATCCTACAATGACTATATATAAATAGAAATGTCTCAAAGGATGTTTTATAACACAAAAATGAGTTTTTTTAAAAAGATTATACCTATAATTTATTGACTGTTTATTGTATGATATTGAGTTACATGCTTTATATGTTTTTGTAAATGTTTAAAACATCTCTAGATATTATTAGCACATTTCACAAATAAGGAAGGAAAGTTAAATAAATCGCCAAAGTTCACCCAAGCTGATCCATATTTGAACCCAGAGTTGTGAGTAAACAAATTCAATGATCATATTTTACTAAGTCTTACTAGTGTTCAGTAATCAGAAAATTCCTTGAAAGAAACTTTCAGAGAAACTAATTTTATTGTAAACCATGAGAGGAGACCATACTTGATGTGCATCCCCTGGCCTCAAGCCAAGTAAGAGAAGCTTTAAGAAAATCACAAGAGTTTGTTATGTGTCCTGTGATGCTGCAGGAACAACACAGTGGACTGCTTATAAGATTCAGGCCTGAGAAATATTAAGGACAAGAACTTGGCTATGACAACAGAATAAATCTCTATAGTTCTGAAAGTCTCTGGACTCCTATCAACTAAAGGTCAGAGATGTGTGTTTCAAGGGGGAAGAGATGTGATCTGGAGCTCTCCTAAATAAACTTTGCCATAGAGGACCACCTGAATGGGCAGTGAGATCTCAGCAGGGAGAACCTGTGAGATATTGGACTTCTGAGAACCAGAGACATAAGGGGCAACCACAAGGAGCCAGCCAGACACCCTAGTGAGGAAGCCATAAGCGGGTAGACCAAGTGACTGAAAGCTGGGGGATGGGCAGCTGAAAAAGGCCTCCTGACAATCCATAAAGCTGTCCATGAGAGAAAGCTGACTTTAAAGAAACCAAAGTCAGCTCACAATAGTAGTAAGCAATTAAGATATTACCTGCTCCTTATCTCTCTCTTCTTCCCCTGCCTTTCCCAAACCCTGGAGGAGCAGGGGTATCTAGAGAATGTATGGCAGGAGATGGGGGGCAAGGGCAGGAAAAAGGGGGAAACGCTCGAGTCAGGAAAGAAAAAAGTATGTAGATTGGCCTCTCTTTCCAAGGCTTCTAGTCTGCATCAGTCCTGACTCACAGCTTTGTCTTCAATTCATTTTCACCATCTGGATAATGAATCAAACTGAACATATTAATTATGGAATTGAGATGGTTTCATAGTTTGAAGTGAAAAGATAATTGTTTGTGTTGTTTTGTTATCTCTGAGGAAGTAGATGAGCATGAGGCCACAGAGAGGGTTTGCAACAGAGGCAATGGGGCACAGGGATAAGAGGAGGAAATGCCTTTCGATTTTACATTTTAAGTCCTCCTTTACCAATCACTTTTGGGTCAGGAATATGAGTGGCTTAGCAGTGACAACAAATAAACCTCATGGTGCTTTGTTAATAGATTTACTGAATAATGTTGTGGTAATGGGCGTCTTTTGATCAGAAGAGTTGCATCTAAAGGCAAAATTTGCAAAACTTGATATCTGCAGGCACCACTTAGTTGCGGAGGCTCTGCCATTTACTCTCGCCCATGTAATCTTGGGCGAGTGACAAGTTCTTTATGCTTAGATTTCTAATTCTGTAAAATGAGAGGAATAATGTCACTTTTTCATATGATTTTGGGAGGAGAGTAAATAAGTTCATATGCTTAAAGTGCTTAGAAGAGTAGATGAAACATAGGAAACAGTTAATTTGATATTTTAAATAAATGTTATTAAAATCAACCCAGCAAATTCAAAAAGTTCATTTGAAAGCATCCATTTGTTAAGTGAACCATGAGTTTAAAAACAATAAATTATAAGAGATGTTCAAATGGTTCTAATATCAATAAGACGCATGGAATTTTTTGAGTGAAGTTTAAAAAAATTAAGTGTTAACTGTACTTTGTTGACTATTATAAAAACAGTGAGCCCACCTCTGGATCTGGACAGATCTGTTCTTTTTTTTCCATATCAGCTAAAGATCTACGTGAATGCTAAAGTCTCAGAAGCCAGCTGACCCATTTTCACGTTCAGCACATAGTGCAATATTATTGAATTACACTTAATTGATTTTTACAAAATCCCTTTCTCAGTTGGAGCTTCGGGTTCATTCTCTATTTCAATTGTCTGTGGTCTCCTCTATAGTTATAATAAGGTGGAAGTAGAGTTGAAGCTTTTACCTAGGGTTCATTTATCACATCCATTTTCTTTTTATTATTTTGCAGACAAATATAAGACAAAATTCATTAGATTTTAGGAATCATTTGCTGCTTTGCTGGCATGTGACCACATATTGATTTGGTGCATTCCTGAATTATCTTTTTCATGATTTTCTTTCTAAGGAAAAGGAAGCAAAAACTTATCTGCCCAAGAACATTAGAACAAAAACTACAAATTTTTCCTTCCAAGAGAAGGAAAATTCTGTCACCTGCCTGATATCTTTAATGGGATTATACATTTGCATACTATGAAGGAAGAGGAAAGCCAAATAAATAGTTTTTATTCATGATCTACTTTTCTGGAAGAAGAAAGCTTAAAGATGGAATTCTGAAAGTTGGAAGGGGTAGTGAAGGCAGACATGGAGGCCAGAAAGGAAATAGATAATGCTGTCTTATTTCCTAGTTCTATAGTCACTACACACTTAATTCCATCTCAACCATGTAATAATTGGATTTGTTAATATACATGTGTCCTGGGGTTTCAGAAGATTAACATTAATATACATGGCCTGACAATGTGTGTTTCAATCTAACACATAGTGTAGTGGTTAAGAGAATACCAGAATACCTGGGCTTGAATCTGGGCACCCCCGTAACCTTGGGCAGGTAATTTTGCTCTCTGTGTTTGGGTTTCTACATCTGTAAAATGACTGCAAAGGAAAATAAGTTAACGTATTTAAAGCATTCAGAAGAGCAAATGGCATTATTAGTTATTACTACTTATTTCTTTGCTCTAGTTTCTGAACTAAATAAATAGTTATTTAGTGTTGTTTCTCCATTTTATTTAGAAGCATATCAGCATATTATAAGTGAAATAGAATTAGAAAAACATCAGTTTGTATTAATTTAGCCTACCTGTATTTTTAAGAAGTTATGAAGTTATGTGATGTAAGCGATAAATCACATCATTTTTGCTTTTTGATTATAAAAGTTGCATCCAAAAGAAGTAATGATCCTCAGTAGCCTATTCGCTGCCTTTCACTTTCTTCAGTCACTTTCCTTCTGTCTCACTCTCCTTTGCATTATTATGTTGCTGCTTTTAAAACGAAGATACGTATGTGCTTCATCTTATATCACAATTCTTTTTCAAGGAAACTATCTAGACTCAGCCTCAGACATGCTTATTAATAGTAAAAGAATAACTTAACCTCTCTACTGCAGTGAATGTCAAAGTTAAACAATTTACTTAGATAAAAAGATGGGATTTAACATGGAAGGGACACTTTAGTGGCAATGGCAACCGGAAATAAAAGACCCCCAATACTTGGGCATCTGTAGTGAGCACTACAACTGAGCAACTATGAAATTCCTCTTTATTTCTCAGGGAGAACTCACCCACTGAAGATATAAATAAAATCCCTCTTTATCAGTTAGTCAAGGTACAAAGAACTGCTTTCCTTCAGTTATGGGCCACTTGAGACTCTTAACTCCAACCAGGCAGGAAGCTAAATTACAACAGTACAACCTTTAGGTGAACTTGGCATTTCAACCCCGAGTAATATCCTGAGAGGCTTCTTGTTATTTTGCTTCCCCTGGCTACTTCTTTCTTGCTCTATCAACTTATCATGTTTTCTGCCTCTCAATTTCTTTCTAAGGTTTCCTTTTTTCTCCATTTTTGCTTTGTCCTTCCTTGTAGGCTCCTTTGAGTGTTTACCTAGCTGTAATATTCTTACCTGCTGGGCTTTGTTTTTTTTTTTTTAAATCTTCATCTCATTATGAAATTAAAGTTTCATAAACTCACCATTAGTCTTTATAACTTTTCCATTCATAAGGGGATAAGCATTAAAGAAAAAAAAACAAAAGAGAAAAAAATTTAAGGGAAGACTTTTTCACAATGTTAGGTTTACATTATGAATGAGACTTTTTCTAGATTAAAGGTTTCTTTGCATTTTAATTAATAATGTTAATAGATTGGGAGTCTTTCTCTATATGGTTTTATGCATTTACTTAGATTACAATGTTCTATAAGGTGAGAATGAAAGTAATTTTTCCCTATAGCTAACTCCAAAAACCCAAACATTTCACTGATTGACTTAGAAACGAGAAAGCTTGAGAGCAAGTACACTTTTTAAAAATTTATTTATGTGTTTGCCATTTTCTCTGGAAAGAAATAGAACAGCTTACAAAGATGAATACTCTCTAACAAGATAACCTGAATTTAAAGTTGTGGCACTCCTTCTCCCAAAAATGGAGAACAAGAAAAAACTAAAAATAAAGTCAAAGGCAATATAGAGCCAGAGATACACATAAACATATGTATCATGATGATCCCAAACTCTCCTTTCAATGAATTCACATAGTTGGCGAGAAAAATGGAAGACTGATCAAATTTAATAACAAGCCCCAATATTTTTCCCACCTCTACTTATAGAACAGATGACTTTTACCTGTGAGATATAGTCCTCTGTGGGGACATAATTATACTCAGTTTGCTCCTTGTTATTCATTCTCTCTGCCACTCAAGAAGGAAGTATATGGGAATTGAAGTGACTGTGACATAATTATAGAATATCCTTGAATCTTCTGTAATCTATTTCTTAAGCACATCATTTATAAACTTCATTACTTTAATATTAATAATAAAAATCACTGGCAACATATCTTAAACATGCTATGCTAAAGAATGCCCAGGTTTGCACAATTCTCCATGTCCATAAATCAATATAAAAGAAATAATTACTCAGATTAAGGACAATTAATCCTGAAGCAAAAGTCCAGTGTGATTTCACCTGAAATCCTCATGAAGATGAGCATACTTTGATACAGTGAATGCCTTTCCCCATGACATCCTGACAAAAGTATAAAGAAATTCCTTTGGATTAATTAGTTTTACAGCCTCAGAATGAGCTGCTAATAACATCCTAATAGGCACCTTAATAAAGGCAATTCTCTGGAATACTGACATTTCATCACTTGTCATTATTTTTAATTGTGTATGGCCATTAAGCTGATTATCATTAAGCTATTTATTATTTAGAAAAACAACCCATCTTGAAGTAATGTTTTGGGGTAAAATTCTTAGATTTTTCAAAAAACGTAATTAAGCAAAAGCTGAATCACTTGAGCTACAAGGGCTATTCAAAAATGTGCTATAACCTCGTTGTACAAACATGAAGGAAAATTTGTTCAACTGTATTTAATGTAGGGCAAGAGTTGTTGGACATTTTGGGGTCATTGAGAAAATGATTAAAGATACAGACTCCCTTCCCCAGAATATGGCACAAAGATTCACAATATAAATGCTACATATTATTTCAGAGATTTTATAGACCTTCTAGTGCCTATACAAAGGCCCTCTAATCCAAAGTTGCCATTCTTTCTAACTTAAATAACTTGACTTTGGTTAATTTAGGATATATACACATAAATGAAAACATATGGAAAACCTCACTCTGGGACCTAATTTAGAAATTAACTACAACATCAGTGTTAATGGACCTTGAAGGTGTTTTTATTCATGTAAAAAGCAACATGAATCTCTATACAAACCCAATTTACTAAGATTAACAGAATCTGATTTTTATGACTGAGATGCTCATGGAGCTGCCAAAATTTAATATTTGTATAGACAGAAAAGCCAGCTAAAAATTGTCTACCCTTCCAATGAAGCCTGACCCTTGGTAAACATGCCAATGATATAAAAGAAAAGCTGAAGTGGAGTCTACAGTAACCTTCCAAGCACACTATATAACAACATAAAAAGTGAAAAGAGCTTTATTTTCTGTCTTATGTGAGGGAGGGTGTCCTGCAACAAATAGAATATTTAGGAACTATTATGACTTGAGATTTGGGCCTTTTGATACTCATTAGTCACTTTGGTTTTCATCAATTATTTAATGTCTCTCCTTTGTAGCAGAAAACTTTATTTTGCAATCTGATTGTCAGGTTAATCAGAGCTAGAATTATCTATAAAAGAAGTATCTGTGGGTTTTGATTACCTACTTTAACCTTAACCAATCACAGTTGGCTGAGTGGGAAGGCAATAGAGTTGTCATTATGTGATTTTGCTATATATGATGCCAATGAGCCAAAAAATTTATTTATAGAACATCATGAAATTCTCAGCTTAAAGCAAAACATTATGCTTCTCTCTTCTGTTAATTAAGAATTTTCACTGATTTTTGCAAGTACCTACTTAAATATTATTAAAAGTGTAAATTTTTCCATGGCATATTTATATGTATTAAGTACAAAAACATTACACGTGAGGACCCAGAAATTGAAGTAAATTTACATTGTATAAAGGTTGTAAAATTATGTGAACGTATTCTTTTTATAAGAAAATAACTATAAGAATAAATAATCTAGAGTGTTCTATAGTGGAATTTCTATTCATTTTTGTTTTTTTATTTGTAATAGTTGGTGTCTTAGTATTACTTTAAATCTATATTTGAAAACTTAGAGTATATTATTCTTGAAAAGAAGAAGGAAATACATGAGAATTCAACTGTAGCTATCTCAGAATGGGTAGAATTATGGATGATTTTTATTTTCCACTACTTCTTTAACTTTGTTCTCTACTCTTTTTTTTTTTAATGACAATATATTGCTTTTGTAATGAGCAGAGCAACAACAAAAAAAACCTTTATTTGTGTGTGTGTGTGTGGGGGCAAATAATGCTCTATTGTAAAAGATGCAGGCCCTTTTAAAAAGCAAGATGGAATAGAGGCAAGGCATCCATTGCAGCCCTTAGCCAATAGGAGTCATTACAGAGGCAAGGCAAGGCAATAAATAATTTGAAGGAGCATGAGTGGGGTTTCTCAAAAAGAAAAAGGGTAAAACACACAAGTTTAGAATCCAGAGAAAAAGCTCTTTCTATTATTTACGTGAAGTCTTAAGCATTATTTACATGAAATTGTATCTCAGCCTAATATATCCTTGAGGGACTCTTAGGGAGTTTAGTAGAAGAGTTTGGAACCACAGTATAGCCTTAAGTGTACAACTAAGGAAATTTGTACTTGATTTAGAAGGTGATAGGAATTCATCTGAAAGTATCTGAGTGTGTGCTACACTTTGGTGCTATGCTTTAGAAAAATCAATCAGCAATCCTAGGTAAAAGGCATGGGGAATGGAGTAATAGTAGAATGAGTTTAAGGTGTCGAGGCTCTCTTAAATGGCCCAGATAAGATTTTGAATTGGGCTCCAGTTTTATGAGTGGAATGGATAATGTGAATAAAAGATTGTAAAATAAAATTTAAAGTATATTTAGCTCACTTTATCTAAGACACACCATTTACCTAATTTACAACTGACTGAAATCTAAAAACTGGAAATGAACTAAAAACTCTACTCAGGTTTGATATTCAGTTGGCCTGATTTCTTAGAATCTTACTCTATTCTCTTTGTACAGTGCCTTTAAAATAAGATTCAAGTGTCTTAGCAAAAAAAGAAATACAAAGAATTCATGAAAAAAAGAGTCATTGATAGCAAAATAGTTGTTTCCTGAAATTCTCTTTATCTAATCAATATATTTAAAGCTCACATTGATAATTTCTATATTGAACATGTAAATGAAAATGATAAATTGCTGTAGAGACAGAGACTAAAACTCAGAGAGTTTAGACCACTACTTTATTATCACCTAGTGGCAGCATATATTAATTCAAGAATCACTTCTTCTTAGACATAAACAAACAACATTTAAAAAAGTTGAATTATGGATGTGGTTCCATAGTGTAGCAGTTAGTACGTTTGCTTTACACACAGCAGGTCTTGGGTTCATGCCCCAGTGGAGCCACGATCCATGGTCTATGGCCATGCCACCCTGAACAAGCCCGTTGTCTGACCTAGGAAGCGAAGCAGGGCTGGGCCTGGTTAGTACTTGGATGGGAGACCACCTATGAAGACCAGGTGCAGTAGGTATAAGTAATGACAAATAAATAAATAAATAAATAAATAAATAAATAAATAAATAGAAAGGCCAATTATATAAACATAAGCATGTGAACCTATAAAAGAAGTGTTATCTCTGTTTCCCCCAGAAAAATTAAATAAAGTTAAAATGTTTCTTTATTTTTTCTGACCAAAATCAATTTCACTGCACATAGAAGTTGCTCAAGAAATATCCATTTAATAACTACATAAATGAATAAGTAAATGAATAAACATTGATGTTATTGTGCATTTTTAAACATCGGAGGTAGATGTAATTATTACATTTTATAGACATTAGATTTATCAAGAAATAGCCCCAAAATAAGGAAAATTATTTAGAAAAGAACCCTTTACTCAGGACCTCAGATACATAATTATTGTGGTTTGTACTTCAGTGACCTAAGATCAAGGATGACACCCTTAAATAGGAGGAAATTTAATCTGTCATTTTATAACTGATAATGGACATGTAGGCCCTATTTGGATATAAAACATAAAGCATAAATCAAATATCTGCCCCCTTATTTAATTTCACAATGCACACTCCCATTTAGCTACTTCGAAGTGTTTTTTGCCTCTTAGGAGACTTTGGCCAGTCTTCAATTGTTTTATGTTCTGTCATATTTCTTGATAGAATTAACAAGAATGGCAACCATGATATAATTTAAAGCCATCAGTTTAATGCTCACGCAGTAATTATATTAAATCCACTTGGAAAACTGGACAAGCTAGAAGAAATGGGTAAACTCTTAGAAACATGTAACATACCAAAACTGAATCAGAAAGAAACAGAAAATCTGAATAAATCAATAATGAGTCAGGAGGTTATATAAATAATCATAAACCTCTCAACAAAGAAAAACCAAAGACCAGATGGTTTCACTGGTGAATTCTATTAAACATTTTTAAAAAATTAATACCAATACTTTTCAAACTTACCAAAAATTTCAAGTGGAGGAGCTCTCTCAAACTCATTTTATGAGGCCAGTACTGTCCTGATAACAAAGCCAGAAAAGGACACTATGAGAAAACTACAGGCCAATATTTCTTATGAATATAGATGCAAAATTCTCAGCTGCTAGAAAATTGAATTCAGCAGTGCATTAAAAGATCATACACCATGACCAAGTGGGATTTATCTCTGGGATGCAAGGATGGTTCAACATAGGCAAATCCTCTTGGCTATTTGAGGGAGAAAAAAAGACAAGGTTAAGTCTAAGGGTTGGAAATTTTGCTACTCATAAATATGGTATTGGACATTTGTGACACACAATTTCTAATGATTTCTTAAAATAGTCATTGTCTTTTAATTTTGGGAAATAAAGGAATCTTAGACCATCTAATCTAAACACTCATTTTACAATGAAAAAACAATATACCTTGAAGAGATCAATGAGGTTATTAAGGTCATTTCTGTAAGAACTAGGGATTCTTTCCCCACACTCCCTGAGAAAGCACTTTGAAATATTGAGATACATTTTTATGGAAAGAGTGCTTGGAAATAACACGTTTTATGAACTAGGATTCTGGAATAGAATCCACACTATATAATGTATAACTGACTTGTATACATTAGTTTTAGACAAATGGTCTCCTTACCAGGTCAACACATTTGTTATGTCCTAGCATAGTCTAGTTATGGATGTAGAACAGATAGAACAGCAAACACTAGAAAATAATATGGCTTTAGCATGTCTCAGATAGACAATTCATCTCATCAGTAGGAAGCACTTCTTGGTTCTTTCAATTTGGGCCTGGTAAATGAGATGCAAATAGAGGCTTTAGGAAGTCAAGAACTTCTCATATGAACATGTATGAGCTCTTAATGCAAGCAAAATAGAAAGCTTTTATCAAATTTAGTGTAATGCTTAAGATTTCATTTACCCTATCACTTATTTCAAAGTTCTCTGTCTATAAAATAATTTCATTTCAGATATTTAAACTATTACTAGGAAGAGAAAAATTCTCTATTGTTCCCCTTATGTTATCAGGCACATAGAAGTACCGATAATAGACACAGGGATATAGAAAGATAGTCAAATCTCTGTTCATGCTAAATGCTAAAATATCTTCTCCATCTGAACCAAGACACTGGACTTCTATCGTAGCCAATTAAAGTCTTAGAAAATATGAGGTGCTTATATCTAAGTAGTATTTCTGAGATTTTATTCAAGTAATAACTTACAGCTTTAGACTATCAACTGTAATGTGATTCAAAGGGCAAATTCCAAAGTAGCAATGAGCCTGAATATGGTGAGGAAGACAGGATGTGGAGATGTGCTCTTGGTTCTAGAACCAGTTAGTTATAGGTCCCTAAGGAAGTTATTTAACTGAAATGTTCACTGTCTTCTCACCCACAAAGGGACCTCTGGGGTCTCCTCTATCTCAAAACTGCTATTATATAAAATAATTATTCCTGTGCTTTCTTTTTTGTGTGAAAACTGGTCACATATAAGACATACTTTGATATATCAGATAATCATTGTTCTAGGAACCTCTGTTAACTTAAATAACTTAATCTGAATCTGTCTACTTCTCTTCAGTGTTTGAAAAAACCCATCTCACTCATCAAAATTATTTACTGGTCTTCTGCTTCCATTCTTGAAAACACACACACACACACACACACACACACACACACACACACACACACACACTACATCACACAGGATCTACAGTCTCTCTGGCAGCTAAAGTGAGTACTTGGAGTAAAATCTCAACACCTTAGCCTGCCTTAGAAAACCCAGCATGATCTGGCTTCTGCCTTCCCCTCATCCCACTCTTGTCCTTATTCACCATGTCCAGTTGCCATAGCTTTTTTTTCTGCTCTTCACACATTCTGAGCTCACACCATTTGTAGCTTTTGCATTCATGTCTCCCTCTGTCTGTAATAGGCTTTCCTGATCATCACGTGACTGGGTCCTTCTTGTTATTCAGGTCACAGTTTGAATGCTGCCCACCTTGGACAGCCTGTCCTGAATCCCTATCCTGACAGAATCCTCCGTCACTCTCCATTTGATCATCTTGCTTTAGCTCCAACACAATTGATCGTTATCTGAAATCATATTATTTTTGTATGTGTCCACTTGTTCACTGCTTTTATTTTTACCAACCAAAAATTTGTAAAGAGATTATGCTTATTGATTTTATTGACATATCACTAGAACAGTGCCTAACATATGGTAGGTGTTCAATAACTTTTTTTTTTTTTTAAGATTTAGAAGAGAATAAAAATAAGGTTTTTTTTGGCTGAAATAACTTAGTTTAGTCAACTCTGAAACCTAATTGGCATAACAGGTCCATAGATATTAGTAGACATGTGTCAAATGTATTCCCTGCAGAGGCATAAATTAGTGAAGTCTGGTTCTATAAGTTAAAATTTCTGCAGATTGGGCAGAGTTCAGTGGTTTTAAATTAATGGAGAGAAATGGCAGTGTCAACCTAGAAGAAGTTAAAATAGAGGGTAAAAGGTATCTTCGTGCAACTCACACCTTTAAATTACATTCAGCTATCTGAAAATTAAGCACCAAAGAATAAACCAGATGTAAAATATATTTGTTTCTGACAGAAAACTCACACCAATGCAAATATAGTCAGTATACACAATAGTCCAGATAACTTTAGCAGTGGATGAAAACAAATATATTAGTAATTTAAGCAAAATATGATACTCTTACTGTAAAACTGTGATAGTCTGAACCATAAGGAATGAGATTTTAAGAAGAAAAATTTGAATATCTGCATCCAAATAAATGATTCTCTTCATATTCTCTTCAGAATGAATCCGAACACCACAAAGGTCTACTTGTAGGCAAATAGAGTAAATCAGTGTCCTGATAATGACTTGTTTTTAATAAATCGCTAAAACAATTTACAATATCCTACAACAGAATGGTGTATTATCAGCAGAAGGAGCATCTGCACCTTTGCAGACATCCTCTTCCTAAATATATATGCTTGATCCCTAGAAAAGTGAAATGATTTGTTTTTGCCTCACAGATGGTTAGCAAATGAAGGCAATTCATAAAATGGAAAAAATGAGAATAGGTGAAAAGCCTTGAGAATGACAGGAAACTTGGGCCTGGATAGGATGTGAAGAGATGACAATGGTGAGGAAGTGGCGTAGGTGGGCAAACCCAAAGGGACAGAATCTGTGGACAGAGTAGAACCCAATCGTAATGAAATCTGAGAGTGAGAATAACCTGAATAACCTGAAGTAACAGTATGGTTGTTAAAGGAGTGAGAACTCAGGTAGAGTAAATCGGGCTTGGCCAAATTATGAAGATGTTTCTTCCTTTCCAGCCTATGAAATGAATTGGGGTAGAGGAACAAGAGACATTTTTTGGGATGCCTGTGTCAGAATGTGAGACTCTGGGGACAGGTGAGTGTAGCACACAGGAGGTTTGGACTGCTCCCTTGTCTATTTCTTTGTCTGGGAGACAGCTATGGAAGTATGCTAGCCCTAAAGGATTTGGCCTTGAAAAGAAGGACAAATAGAGAAAAACATTCATTTCAAACATTTTTTGGCTTTAATTTAATATATTTTTGGATATGTATATCATTCAAAATTTAAAAGTTTCATAAGGCTATACAAATAAAACAATTTTCTCCTACCAACTAATGTTACACATGTTTCTGTACCCCTTTTGGCAGACATTTTTTTTTTATATGCATCAGTTTATTTTAGAGATAAAATCAGTTTTTCACACAAGAATTATCTACATGTAAACATTATTATGTATTATTATTTAATTTATTTCTGGAATTAGTTTAGAATGCATATGAATCTACAAAGATCCTTATACTTTGAATTCAAGCTATGCAGGTGTCTCTTGGGTAAGACTGGAGTGTCTCTCAAGATTTACCATGAGTAAAACACAGAAAGGGATTAGTAGTATAAAAACAAGGCTCTTAAGTCTACAAGCAAGTAGAAGTTAGAAAGTATTAGTTATGTGGGTAGGGAGAGGATGGGTATAGTTTTATACATTTATTCATTTCTTTTTTTAAAAGTTATTATTAGTTTTAAGTATACAGTACATTAGTTAGAAGTTATTTTAAAGAAGAAAGTATATGATGAGGGTCAGAGTGAATATTAATAATAATGTACCATGTTTTATATAATGGTTTATTCTTTTCCATAGTTTCATGTTATCCTGTCAATACCCTGTAAGGTACATGGAACAGATGTCATTATTTCTATTCCATTGAAAAGGAAACAGGGGTAGAGAAATTAAGTAATGTAACCCAGGTTTAGTAACTTTTATTAGAAATACCTAGATTAAGACAGTTTTGGGGGACAGAAAAGAAAAAAGAATTAATGATAACTGCAAATGAAATTTCATACATACTAATTTCATCCTTGATTTTTTGAATAGCTACAAAGCAGAAAATTTTAGAGCCTTTTTGAGGCAAAAAATTTTAGATCATTAGTGTGTCTACATTATTTCTTTATAAAATCCTATAAAACACAATGTCTTTTTATTTAATACCACACACAAAAAAAACCACAATAACAATTGTGATGCTTGTGAATTAAGTACCGGGGCCTTTGTTTCAGCTTGAATTACTTTCTGAAACTTCTCAGGAAGCCATCAACCTCACCTGACTTCTAAAGACATCTGAAAGTACACCCACAGTGACTTAAAACATTAAGTTAAAGCCCGGCTCTGAATTTTAACTTCTGTCAATCTCTTTCCCTCACCTGCCAACTCTGCTTCTTTTTTAAGTTTCAATCTCAGGAGAAAATGATGGAACAAAATATTATTTTTTTCTATTGGCCAGGCAATTTATCTGAATTTTTCTGTTGGCACAGTTTCGCAAATTTAAAAAGATAAAACCTAAATCTTAATTTTTCTAGAGTTTTATTTGTCAGGATTTTATTCTTTTCTTCCATCCTCTTTTTTTGGAAGCCAGTGGTATTAGTCTAGCACGAAGGATTTTAGGCAGAATATGATTGGAAAGTGTCTAGCAATATTTAGAGAACCGAAAGGTAAAGAGACACCTTTACCTTTACTGAAAGGTAAAGTACCAAGGAGCTATCTATCATCTTTGCAAATATTCCAGAACAAATGTAACAAAGAATAACAAAAAGAATACTATGTATTCCAGAGAGGGACTCATTTAGCTTCGTCATCTATTTCTAGAAAAGATAGTTGAAATACTTTCTGTGTAATATTCCTAGAGTCTAAATTATGTACTTTTTAAATCATTGTTTTTTAATTACAAAGTAAGAATTGTTTTGAGAAAGCAAGTACCTCCTTGATAAGTTACTTATATTTAAAATATTTAAAATTATATCAAATATTAACTGCATTTACAAGTTTCTCCAGGGAACAATAAGTTTCTAATAGGCATTATCTCATCAGTCCTATTAATTCTAATATGATGAATAAGTGAATCAGACATTTAAGATATTTTTAATTCCACTTATGAAAAATAAAAGATAAGCAAGAGACACCATTTATTTAACTTTACACATTTTGACCAAAACAAGGGATGAGACAAAGAAACCACAAAAATCTCTTTCTCTCTATGAATTATAGCTCTACCTCAAGGTAGCTGAATGGCCCTGGGCAAATTACTAAACATCCCTGAGCATCATCTTCCTCTTTGTAAAAATGTACATAAAGCCTTCTTCACAGAATTATTGGTAGTATTGTAGAGCTATATATGTGAAAGTGATAATTCAGTGACGGGTAATAATAGATATCTGTATATTTCTTTGGAGCTGAATAATAGTATTACCTCAAATTTAATGACTTTTTTATTTTAACAGTTTCCATGGTCAGGAGTTCAGGCGCAGCTTAGCTGGGTGCTCTGCTGCAGGGTCTCACAAAGCTGTAACAATGTGTTGGCCAGGGCAATAGTCTCATCTTAAGGCTGGACTGGGGTAGGATTCACTTTCAAGCTCACACGGTTGTTAGCAGAATTCAGTCCTTGCAGTTGTAGGACTGAAGAAGTTGGAAAGGTACTGGCTAATGGTTGGAGAATCCTCAGTTCTTTGCCTTGAGAGCTCCCCAACAAGATCACTTGCTTCATCAAACCAGCAAGAGGAGAGTCTTCCTATGCTCTGTAATCACAGAAGTGACATCTCATCACCCTAGCTATATTCTATTGAGTAAATGCAAGTCATATTTCCTATCTACACTCAAGAGGACGGAATCATACAAGGGTGTAAAAACAAAATAGAAGGGATCATGGGTTCACCCTAGGTTCTGCCAACCACAGTATCAGATACCCATTTCTCCCTTTCCTTTCTCCCTTTCCTATCTTACTACCCCTTTCTTTCTTTGATTTCTAGGTCAGAAGACCATGACCCCTGCTGCCCATCAAAATCTTCTTTGTCTAGGTAGTTAAAGAAAGTACTTTTAGAATTTTATAAAAATAAAATAGAAAAAGACAACCCACAGTGGAAAACATTAAAATTAGTGTTTTATAAAACAAGTTAAATTGTTTCAGTAAAATTAACAGTAAAACAAAATTTCATGATATAAGAGGCTTTTGTTTTCTTCTATTTGTTCATTCTTTTGATGCCATTCAGTTGGAGCATGTTCAAAAAATGATTGAGAATCTAAATCAATGACTACAAAAGCACTCATGAAATGCAGGCACTACAAAATAATTTTACTAAATAGCCTAGAAATGGTTGTAGATTTTGTTCCTCTTGGTATGATTAAAAATAGCCACAAGCCCCAACATGAGATAGAATGGCATCAATACAGGTATTATCCATCTTGGGTAGTTTGGCCATGTTTGGTGTGCCCTACCTATATCTCCAGTGTCTGGAGTCTCTGATAACTAGGCTATTCTAAAGATCGTAGGGATTTTGATGATTCTAAGGCTGTTGCTTCTGCTGATGATGGTGTGTTGGTGATAGCGAACATTTACTAAGTATTTATTACATACCAGTTATTCTAAAATGCTTCATATATGCAATCTAATACAACTCTGTGAGAAAAGAACTTATACATATTTCACAAATGCAGCAACTGAGCCTTAGAGATATTAAGGCCACATGACTACAAGTGGCAAGATCTGGATTGTAACCTTAGAGAAGTTCAATCTCAGAACCTTCTAAATTGCTGTGAAAGATCAGGAACTTTAAGACATAGACAAGAAGACTAAGGGTGGGCCTAAATATTCTCCTCAAAATGTTATAGGGCTATCTTGTTGAAGATGAATAAGAGTTGTACCAGTGGCCAAGCAATTGTCTTAGCCCTTATTCTGACACCCACCCTACCTGCTATGAAGGTATACCAGGTGCTGGCAACCTGTTACCTCTCCTCTCAGAATCAGTCAGTGAGGAGTGAGACAAGATATTCATGACCTCCTTCTCTCCAAATTGAGTCCTCAGTAGAATTCAGTAAGAGTCAGGTTTGTACTATGCCAATGAGCAGGGCACTTCTGAGGTAGGCTGCCCCTTTTCACTACTTCATGGGTCTTGTGGGCTGCCCCCTTCTACCTGGCCCCATAGGTCCCATAGTGTCTCAGTATTACCTTTGTCTCCTCAGGCCTCAGCCTCTCAACCTGATCCCAAAGTCTGATACAGTTAACAGAAGCTGAATACTGATAATAAAAACATTAAATATGTATACATTTTGATGGACAGTGAGTCCATCCATATCCTATGATACATATCTCATTAAATTAAAATGAAAAGAGTAGACCAGGTGGTAGGTAATATTCTAGGTGTTTCACTTGGTCAGATGTGGTTAAAGTATGCTGTGCAGAAGGAGAAATTAACAGCCTGTGGCAAGAAGAGAGGAATGTAGGTGTAATACAGCTACAAAGTAAGAACAAAGGATCATTACATTATACTTTTGTCACAAGAGATTACTCCTAGTCCTAATGTAGAGGAGTTATGTACTGATGAGAAATCACGAGCAGAGTTTCTATGTGGGTGTCCTGTAGGAGACTTCAAGATCTCCTTATAGCTCGCTAACTAGAATTATTTTCAAACATTTATATTCTGTTCTTTTTTTATCTTAACTCCTTCAAGAATACACAGTATAGATCTCTATAGAAATTTATCTAAGAATGCAGAACAGCTGATTTTATTGAAGACAATATTTTGGCATGTCTGATCTGTTTTCTTTAAACACTGGTCATTTATTCCATTAACTTGAGCCATCATGCTCACTACCAAAGCATAACAGAGAAAAAGTTTCCATCCATGAGAAAGGGGCTAGTGGAGCTTCTATCCAGGGATTGCCTTGAGAAGCAGGCTTCCAGACACTTGAACATGCAAGGAGGCCTTCTTTACACTGCTGCTGAGACCACTTTCTCATCCACATAGAGAAACACCAGTGAAACATGGAAGAGGAACTTTCTGGACTACCTTATATTGCAGCTCTTGGAGAAATCCTAAGTATTAATGGGTAACTTAGGCATGGGTTTTCTATACCTACATTTATGTTTTTTATATCAGCGCACATCACTATTTCTGCACAAAAAGGATGCACCCCCAAATTTATATGTCTTCAAAGATAGTGAAGATTTATAAATATTCTTGCCATGTTTTAAAAAATTTTCAGGGGTGTTATCAGTGCTTTAAAGAAGAGTGCTATACATTAATGAACATTTAATAAATGCTTGTTGCATTGAGCTGGCAAGGAAATAATGCTACAGACAAAACAGCTGAGCTGACTTAATGGATGACATACTCTCTCTTAAAGCCATGTTTAGACAAGACCTTAAACAGGTGACAGATGAGGATAGTCTGTAGGAGAGGGTACCCTGACTACGTTAGAGTGAGTTATAGTGAGAAATAAAAGAACTAAATTTGTTGTCTTACTGTCTTTGCATTGTAGGTACTATGTTAAGCTCTTTGAGTTTAGTTACTTCATTTAATTCTCACAACTATTCTTTGACATATGAAATAAAAAAAACAGATTTGGAGAAGTGACACAATCAAGATCAAATATTTAATATGTTTTCAGCCCAAGGCCATGCTCTTTCCATTAGACCAATGTGTTACTTCTTTCTTTTTTTCCTTTGCTCCACAGTCACATCGTTATACTAAAAATAGTGTGCCCCTACAATATTTGCACTTGAATGATATGAGAGTCTACTCTTTTGAACTTGCTAAGGTCTGGGAATTTATCATTAATTTTAAAATGAGTGGAACTTCTAAGTTTTTTTAGTTCTATAAACTTTTGTTGCGAGAATAACATGATATATATGAATTGAGCATCAGAGATCATGATTTTCTTTTTTGATATATCACCAGGAAAATAAGAACAACTTTTGAAATACTGATGAGTAGGGTAAAATTACATTTCTATTATGTTCAGGAAGAAATGTTAGTCAAACAAAATAATTTAATGTTTACTGCAGCTATCATAAAGGAAGAGTAGAAATGATAGTTTTAAACATAAGTACTCTATTTAAGGAATTAGAGCTGGCCAAGAAGGATGCTGTAAATATTTCAATTTTATACAAAATTCATTTAGATAATTATCTTGCTTAGTCTGCTATATCATTAGGCTTTAACAATGTTCCTTTCTATTGATATTATCATTTAATTAAGCAGCTTATTTGAGTTGCCTGACAGCTTTTTACATCTTTATTTTAAAAATAAAACATTTATTTTTAGAAACTCTTGTTATTATCTTCACAATCTACTTTAGGTTTTTGGAATCATATAAAACAATCCTGAGTGGTTATTTTTATGCCACTAGAGATAAGGAGTTTTATTCTATGATAACCATACAACTCTGTTTTTCTACTATTTAATAAGAGATACAAGTGAAATAAATAACATGTGAGTAAAATAACATAAAAAAAATATCTGATCAGAAAAAATGCTGCTTATTTGGTGTTCTAGTCTTAAAAATTTAATTAGAAATTTCTAAAAATAAACAGATGATTAATTTGCATTACCAGGTATACTTAACAGTTATTTAAAGCATAATTTTATAATATATTAATGTTACTTTTCTCAGTATTGTATACTATATAGACAACCTTTAATTTAGCTCATGTTATTGAAAAAGATAGATTATAAGAAGTGTGTCACAATGGCCATTTCACCCTGAACGTGCCCGATCTCATCTGATCTTGAAAGCTACGTAGGGTTGCAACTGGTTATTACTTGGATGGGAAACCACTTAGGAATACCAGGTGCTGTAGGCATTAAAAAAAAAAGTGTGTCATGTTTTCCAATAAGGACAAACTTATAAATAGGAGATTGTGTGATCTTGACCAATAGGCCAATGTTATAAATTATTGATGATCAGTTAATAGGAAGGATATAATTTCAAATCTTTAAAATTATTTAAAATAGTAAAACATTTTAATAAATACATTTAACAGTAAAAGTATTTTTTCTATATTTTGCAAAAATCAACACTAATGTGCCATATTCATTGAATTTAAATATAGCATAAGGTGTACATGTATGATTATATGTATCTTCTGGGTCACAATTTGACATTCCTTTCCTTATATGCTATCTGAAATAATATTTTCTTTTTGTCATTGTAAAATAGAAATGTTTGAAGTGATAACTTGAAGGCTCAAGTATCTTGAAGCTGGAACTTGTGGCATCCCGTTCTCTTGTTAAAATCCTCTCTAGCAAGGAGAACATTCACAACTTTTCTGTTACTAGCTAAGATCAATAATCAATTTGAGTTGATCTTGAAGACATTAAAAGTCATTTCTGTAGCTCTGCAAAGGACTTTAGCTCTGGGAGTTTGGCAGAGGGAACCTCATACATCCAGTCTTTTGATTCATCTTCTTCTTATTGTTTTCATTTCAATGACAATTTTATGGGAACCTAGAAGAAAAAAATAAAACTCAGATGAGGAGCCATATAATCAGGTGGAGATGTTAAAAGGTTGGGGAGCTGCCAGGTGGGGAAAGCAGGACAAGAAGAGTGGAGGGTAGCAGTTACAATGGGGGTGGGGGAGATTTACCTAGAAATATACATTTCTTTCAAAGCTGGGGAACACAGCAGTGGCTTGAAAACTATAATTTCTTATAAGTAATGTGTTAAACCATGCATCATAAATGGATAACTTCTTCCCAATGCCAATGAAAATAAGGTCAAAGATTTCAGTCTTACATAGGCAACTGAGTTTTGCAGATATTTAATAGCAAAGGAAAAAATATAGGCAACAGGCCCCATACTGGGTATGACACTTCGTAGGTAATCAATAAATAAAGTTCCCTTTGCTGACCATTGAGAACGGGTCAATTTAATATTTATATTTGTATAAAATGTTTTATGTGATCATAAAGTCCTTTTCTTTCTTTGAATAAATGTATAGTAGTAGAAACCAAATATGTTTTAAGGTCAAATAGATGCGTGTCTGAATTTCAGTTCTGCTCTCACTAGCTGTGTGACCTTGTGCAAAGTGCTTGATGTCTCTGAATACAAGATTCCTGTATGTAAAATGAGATTAAAAGTACAACTGTAAGAATCAACTATCCAACTGCGATAATCAGCAATCAGATAGGTAAGGGCACAGGTCTTGGTGCATTCCAGGCATTGTTCTAAGAATTGGGGACACCGAGGTGAAGCATACAGAACAGATCTTGGTCTTAGCAGTTTATATATCGGCAACCAGGTTCAATAAATGATAGAATTTATTAATATAGGCAACACACTGTGCTATAGAATGAAGATAAATATGAAATGGGATATCTGCCTTGAAAAGCCTGCAGTAATTCAAGAAATACTTGAGTAAAGAAAGAAATGTGAGAGAGAAAAAAAGAGCAGCAGAAGGTCCTTCTGGAGAAATTAGAGAAGAAATGTCTGGGGGCAAAATCGGGACCTCAGGTAAAACTACTATAGACCTGGAAGTGAAAACTCTCCCCCATTTTCAGCCTTCTATTACTAGAAACGAATAACTCATACAAGACTTGAGAAGCACCAGGCAGTCTAAACTAACTGGTTGCACAAAGGGTTATTTTGTTCAATTCTCTATAAGATTTTGAAGAAAAAAATTAAACTATAAATATGTGTGTGTGGCATGTGTGTGTTTGTGTGCATATTTGTGTATAGCTCCATCTGGGTGTTAGAATTTATATTTTTCAAAGCTGTTGTATTTTTATTTACAGTGTGATTATGTGCTTGGTGTGCTTATAGATCTTTACACAATCACTATGAGGAAAAATGAAAAAAAAGGCCTTATTTTAGTGTCTTTCCTTCTTCACCAGCTCTTATGATGCATAGGTGTTACCCATCACATATGCTACCCAGTCTTTTGTAAATCCTTCCTCACTCTCTTCTTTGCATTTTAGTCTCTGCTGCCAGGTGTTTGCTCATTCTTTTGTGAGGGAAAAAGGAAGGTGGAGTGCAAAGATATCATTGTGAAAACCCCCCCTTAACACAGAGCCTTCCTTCTGCTGCTTTGCAGCATCAGATGGCAGTATTGTCGTCTGTGGCACAGCAGGTATTTCACCTCAGGGATTACTATTTTTGTTCAGCACGGAGACAGTCTAATATGCTGAGATTACATATATATATATATATATATATATATATATATATATATATATATATATATATAGCTTTTTTGTATGGTTTACAAAAAAATACTTCTGAAAGAAAGCTAATGACCGAGGTTAATGCATCTATGTAATACATTCCCTGCACGTCTGAGTACCAGATCTCTGAGCTTCATTAAGTTCCTTCTGTGGGCTCTAATACAGAATTATTCACATGTGTCCCTGCAATGCCTGTTATCTTATTCTTTATAAAAAGCAATTTTTAAAAGAGTAACTTTGACTTCTCTTTTAAACGAGCTCTTATATTGCCCTTAAAATTTCGTCTGATGAAGTAAGCACTTAATTGTGAGCAGACCTCATGCATCTGCTAAAAGTGTGATTTTCTTCCCTACTATATTCCTAAATCGAGCCAACAAGATGAATAGTTTAAATGTAATTTGTTCAAAAATAGCAAAAGGAAAGGACTGATACCCATATTGAAGCCATTTCTTAAAACAAAACGAACAAGGAAAACAAAAAGCTGAGGCCTAAACATTGTGAAATAAAGACTGGCATTCAGAAAGATAATTTTGGCCTTGTATTGGCTTTTGGCTATTTTTCCGTGTGCCTGCTGTACTGTTGGCACATAGTGAGAGCTTAATGAATATCTGCTGAGAGAATGGATTGGTAGGTGTTCACGGCTGAGACAGAGATCTTAAATGTTAAGATATTAAATGTTAAATGTAATCTTAAATGTTATGGAAATAGAAAATTTTAATTTAATGCCACATTTTAGATACTACTCTTATGATTGTATTTCAAATTTTCTTCAAAATAGTGACAATTCTAAAGACTGTGCTCTAATAAGTCCTATTTCCTTTCATCGTGAAGGATCTTGCCTGCTAGGGAAGTGCACCTGACGAGTGGATGATCTTTTCCTAACGAAGTTTTGGATAGACCTTGAGTCTAAGATTCTGAGCTGCAAGGCATACACTGATGTTGCATACTAATCAAAGTCAGATGTCCTATATGTAGAGTGTGGCAAGAAATTGGGACTATTTATTAGGCTTTTCAGTCATACACATGCCTGTTACTTTTGAAATAAAGTTAAAAGATAAACCGAAGCATATGAAAAATGTTAAAAGTTTATTTCAGCAAAAATTGATTCAAGTTGGGCAATGCCAAACCAGAAGTAACTGGGTAACATCAAACTGGAAGCATTTAACAGAAAAGCATGAGGGACAAAACTTTTATAGAGAAAGCAAAGCTAGGAAATTCATTGGCCAACTATAGCTTAAGAGGTTACCTAATTTCAAAAAGCTAGTTGGCTGTTTATTATTGGTTGTTCTTGGATTTTGATTTAACTTTGAGGCATTTACAGGCTTAGGTTTCAATTTGCTTACATAAAAAGCTAAGATATCAGAACCACCTCCATCTAATGGCCTCCTTCTTTAATTAATTTAAAAAATAGTAACACTGCACTAATATTGGAAGTATAGAAATTTATAGCACTATCACCTCAACCCAATAATGAATGCTGCTTTTTGCCTATGTCTTTTGCTTTTTTTCATAGTCTTAGATAATTTGTAACAATTACAATTATAGTTTATACATCAATATATATAGATAATTTTCTATCATAAGCTTTTTATGTTGCTGTATAGTCTTCACAGTTGTAGGTAATTCTGTAACACCTGGTATAATCACATTCAGTGATGTCATTTTCAACATCAGCTATCTATCTATCATCTATCTATCTATCTATCTATCTATCATCTATCTATCTCTATTAGCATATATAGGTAGATTTGAATAAATAATAGCTTCTTAACTATTTATAAATCAAACATTCAGTAACCTCATCTAGGACAAAACCAAGAAGAAAACAAACCAAAAAGATTTTTCAGTAACCAAACTGGATGACACAAATCTTATGAATATTAATCTTATTATTGTTAAGCTCTCATTGAGAATCTTATTCATTTTTAATGTGAATTTTAACACACTTGTTATTGGTATTGATGTTAATATTAATATTTTGTAGTATTAAAAAATTGTTTTTCAGTTATAGTTGGCATACAATAGTATATTAGTTTCAGGTATCTAGTGATTACAAAGTTATCACCCCAATAATCTAGTACCCCTTCGACATCTTATATAGTTATTACAATATTATTAACTATCCCTTATGCTATCCTTTATATCTCTGTGATTATTTTTAATATTGATATTGATAATATCTATTAGCCTGAAGGGAATGAAATAGTAAAACTATGAAAACAAACCTTAGTAAGAACAGCAATCTGAGGCCATCTAATATAAGAGAAAATTTACAAAACACATCCTAAGACATTTCAGTGGCACACTATTTAAAAAGTGTTACTACATATTCAGTATATTCTATGTCCAAAGTCAGGGAAATAGCTAATATATTTAGAGATATTTTCATCCAAAATGGTTTTTAAAAAGTTAAAGTGAGAGTTTAAAGAAACAGAACAACATACCTCAAAACTTACCTCTTTAAAATAATTTATTCATAAATGATACCATTTAACTAAGGTTTTAAAAATATTCACTGTTTTCTATATACTACTTTTTAATTTGAATTTTGATATATTTCCTCATCCTAATGTTGTTAGAAAAGCATTTTCTTAAACAACAGATGATCATTAGGTGATGCTAGAATTGAATGTTATAAACATAAGGAATAAAAATATAATCTATAATCTATAACATTAAATGTTATCCTTACAGCAGTGAAACTGAATTTTCATCAATCCATCCATACTTAGGCTGGTCCAATACCACATATTGGTTATGAACAGAGTAGAGCTAAACAATCCACACAGTGATGAGGCCTACATGTTAACATCTTTACCTTTAACCATCAGAAATGATCACCCACTGAGAGAAAAGTAAGATTTTTTCCACTTATATTTATGTATGTACATATATGTTAAATATGTGAGATTTTATGTAAATATAAATGAGGGCAGTTGCCTCATTTTTCTTTTCTTCTACTATCTTATACACCTCCCCACCAAGCTTCTTTAGGCTCTGTTGGACTGAATCAAAGTGCCAATTCATTTTCATTAAAAATCTAATGCAACTGGTAGAGACATTCATTTGGAAATTTAAAAGCAGTTCATTTGGAAAGGGATCTGGATGATAGATTTAAATAAAATGTTTCCGAAGACAATTGGTTTGCAGCATACCTGAAGATTATCTCACTTTAAATAATACTTAATAGCTATCTTTTCCACATCCTGATAAACATTTCAGTATAACTGATCACTTTGAAAACAAAGCATGTGAACTTGAGCAGAAATAAGAAAATTAGCTAGATATCTGGTTCTGAACTTATTTTCCAATGGCTTTCTGCTGTCAGAGAACACTAAATCAACTCTCCTGAGAAAGAAATACACCTCAACTTAAAGGAAGCAAATGAAAGAAAGAAAGAAAGAAAGAAAGAAGGAAGGAAGGAAGGAAGGAAGGAAGGAAGGAAGGAAGGAAGGAAGGAAGGAAGGAAGGAAGGAAGGAAGGAAGGAAGGAAGAAAGAAAGAAAGAAAGAAAGAAAGAAAGAAAGAAAGAAAGAAAGAAAGAAAGAAAGAAAGAAAGAAAGAAAGAAAGAAAGAGAGAAAGAGTACTGTAAGATTCTGGATTAAAAACTAAAAATCAAAAGACATTTGCTAGAACCACTAAAATGCCAAGGAAATTGAGACCTTTTTCTTTTTTTTTTTTTTAATTTCTCAAAGCCCATTTAATCTGACTGCCTCTTGTTATCAATAACTGCTCTAGCTAGGATTTCTAAGACAGGCAATATTCTTCTTTGCTACAACTCAAATTACTTTGCAGATAGTACCTACATTATTTTTCACAATTCAACTCTCTGTAAAGGTGATGTGGATACCACTTTTTTTCCAGCAGAAAGTCCTCAGTGTGCCAAAAAGTTCCCTGTTCAGTTAGATGTGACAGTTTATCCAGCTTCTGAGCAATATAGAAGCTCCCTGTGAGTGTGTGTGTGGGAAAAATGAACCTATTATGAAAGCCTTGCCCTATTATCAGTATTTCTGGGAGACTTAACAGAGGCCCCATACAAATAACTTATGATTAGGTGTGGGAGATCCCATGTAGTTGATCGACCTACAAGCACTTCCATGTAAGTACATATTTACCTGCTGGGAAAAGGAGGTGCCTTAATATTGGAGGAGAGGAAGGATGAAGAAGATGATGGGTGGTCTGTAACCTGTAGTGAAGAGGAGGAGCTGCAGGCAAAGCCCAATGAAGACGTGGCTTATAGGTCAGATCTGAAAAGAAAGAATGTATTAGATAGTAGACATAATTTCAGCTGACACACTGGACTGTGAGCATATAGGAGAGGCAGTGTGCGGACTCCTAGAAATAACAAGTGAAGCTTAGGAGAAGGCCAGAGACTCCATATGACTAGGAAGGGCAAGAGCTAGTAATTGCCATTACTATGATTCCATTGCTGTGCCTGAGCCAGTGAGGCCTGGGATGGTTTAGATTTCACCAGCTATGACACTAATAGTTATGTTCATAAATATATTCTATGCAATATTCAATAGTTTCTCATCCTCCAGATAATCAGATAATAATAGTATACAAACCTTCCTTTCTCTGTCCTCAGGACTTCTAGGAATATTTGAAATACAAAAATAAAAAAACCACAATTCTTGACCACAAAGTTATGTCAAGAGGTTTAAGTTTCCAGGAATCAAAGACATATTTATTCATTGTTCAAGGGTCAACTGTAGTTGCTGCATCCCTAGTGTAATACCAACCTCTTTCCTCTGCATTCACTGCAATTACTGTTAATGGATGTCACACTCTTTTCCACCAAGCCTAAATGTCAAGGCAAAATCCTGCTCAACTATGCCCCCAGAAGCCCCCTGCTAGTAAATTGACTTTGCACACAGGATGAAATAGATTTGCGACTCTCGCTATATAGCATTTCCTGGAGAAAGAAATTTTACTTCATCATTTGTCCTCACTTTAGCAGAAAATCACTTTCTATTCCAATTGCTTCTCCCTGGGGGCTTCATTGAGTATTTGTATTAGTTTTCATGAGCATCTGTCACAAAGTACTGAAAATTGAGTGGCTTAATATAATAGAAATTTATTGTCTTACAGTTCTGAAGGCTCGAAGTCTGAAACCAAGGTGTTAGCAGGACCATGCTCTCTCTGATAACTGTAGGTCAGGGTCCTTTCTTTCCTCTTTTAGCTTCTGGTATTTGACAGCAATCCTTGGTGTTCCCTGTAGCTACATCACTCCAGTAACATGGTGGTCTTCCCTCTGTGTGTGTCTGTGTCCCAATTTCCCTTTCTTATAAGAACACCAGTCACATGGATTAGGGCCCATTCTAATGATCTAACATTAAATTCCTGAAATCTGCAGGATTCTATTTCCAAATAAAGTCACATTTCTAGGTACTGGATTTTAGGACTTCAACATATCTTCTTTTGGGGGACATAATTAAACCCACGGCAGTATTCCAATGCCCTGTTTTATGATATATATTATTCCATATGTACTAGAGAATATGTAGTATATAATATATCCATATAGTATATATTATTCTCCCCAATTTAATGAAAGTTCATGCATTCACATACTTAAAAAAGTTCAACCTCACTCAGATTCCACACACTGGTTAGATTATTCCACCTCATATATAGGCAATAGATTCATATAAACCAAACAAACCCATGAATGAGCTGATCAACAAGAATACTTACCATATACCAGGGAAGTGAGTGCTGAGCAGGAGATGCGGAGAATGTAAGATGAAACTTTGGACTTTAAATAGCCTACTTCAAGGGATGCTTGGGGGACAATACATAGATGAAGATTTAAACAACAACCAAGCACATTAACAAGGTAATACAAGGAAATACAGTACTGTTGAAAATAGCAATGTGTTATGATGGCATTAGAAGACATAATTGCGAGGGAATATAAAAAATACCCAAATATTGCCCTTTCAATAGTTAACTTCCTGCAAGTTTCCTGAAGACAGATAAAAGTAAGAATAACCTAATGCAATACAAAAGTACCATTTTATCATTAATTACACAAGTGTCCAATAATCCATAATGCAAATCAATGGTAAAGCTAAATTAAAACAGAATATCTATATTTTGTTTTTCCAAATCACCTTAACAATCTGACAGATTCCACATATTTATTCTAAAGCATTTTAACTTAAAACCCTAAATTTACTTTTTTAAAAGGATAAATCTTAAACAATTACATACTGCTGTTCGGAATATTTTACTCTCTTGCCATGTGTATCATGAGCTTTGTTCCTACGATGTAAGAATATTTATTAGTATGTTCTAATATGTGGTAAGGAGTATTGAGATCCTAAGAAAAATTCTGAAAAGACAATTTAAAGTGTCATTAACACAACTATGGCCAAGCAGTGGTCCAGAGCTTGGGTGGCTCATGCTTTTCTCCTTTCCTTCCATCCTACCCTAGAAAACAAACACAACTAACAAAAGAAAACAATAGAAATCTTACAAATGAAAGTCATAAACTCAATCAGGAGAATCTAACTTAAGAAAGGTAAAATATGCAAAGCTTATGGACCTTGCTTTTGGAATACAAACTCATTATTGATCCATGCTAAAATAGCAACAATCTCTAGAAATCATTGACCCTTGGAGTCAATGGGCACTGAAGAGTGCCCATGAGATGACTAAAATGCATAGCCTTGTTTTGACAGCACAAGACATAAAGCATTATAGAGGAAGATGTTGTAATCTGTGTTCTAGAATGTCTAGGCAGGAAATTCTTGGCTTCTCTCATAACCCTTTTCTATCATATTACAACCTGAATCATCAATAACCTATCTTTACTTCTAACCTAAGTCTTCAGCACTGCTCATTGCAATTCCGTGTATTCAAAGGACATACCATGCATTGTAGAATTTATAAAATCAAATAAGAAATTATTCAAGCATCACAAAGTTTAGTCTACCACTTCCCTAATCTAGTATCCCTTACAAACATAACAAAAAAATGAGCACTACATTTTTTCCCCACTGGTAGACAGAGTTTCAGAATCCTCAACACAACATTCAGGCAGGCAAAAGACATTGATCTGATTTGGCTTAGGAGATAAGATCTATTTGTTAACTGTGGTTGGCATGTCACCAGTAATGACTAAAGATAATTTTTTTAAATGCTAAGCAGAGATTCAAATAATGTGCCAAGAGAGTAAAGAGAAAGGACAACTTATTCTGAATAGTTGGAGCAAAGAAGGCTTTCTGGAGAAGAAAGTATCTAAATAAGACTATGCAGCATGACTATGATGTTCATGGGTAGATGTTTAGGCATAAACATTTCTGATTGGGACAACACCAGGAACAAAAGCATATAGGGTATGTCTGTAGAATTGTATGTATTGACCACTCCTCATTACTGGATTATAGGGTGTTTATAAGAATATAATGAGAATAAAAAGTAACTTAGAGTTGTGCCGTTGCGGACATTCAATGACTAGAAATTTTTTATGATATATTGGAAATGTTTTTTGGGGGAGAAATAATAACATATGACTTTAATCAATTCATTAAAAATAGAACCATAAACATCAGAAGTACCCAATTCTCCAAAAAGCTGCCAAGTGCAAGGGTCCTCCACAATCCACTGAAAGTTTTGTCATGGAAGTGTGTATGTTTCTTTTTCATTTCATTTTCTCAGATATAGGGTAGTAGGTCAGGCTAATAGGATGTATTTTTGGTTGACCTGCTTGTCTTAAAGGATATTTGCACCTTATTAGTATTTTTGTCCTTTCTATCAAATTCTTATAGAATGCTTTGTTTTGTACCTATGGAAGTATCACTGTGTGATGGGTGGCTTTTTTAAAAAAAAATTGGCTTAAAACCTGAAAAATGACGTGAGAACAATCTGACATGAGAATGAGAATAGAAGTTAAGAATTTATCATGAGTTACTTCTTAGCAGAGTGGTTTATGGGAAATTTCTGATTTCTCTTAATTCCAGAGTCTGACAGCCCAGGTCATTATTAAACCTTAAAATTAATAGTCAGAATCAAAAACTGCTAAACTGGAATAAGAGTGTGACTAAAGGTAATATATATTCTTAATGATGATGGTTTTAAGCAAGACAGCCAGTGGAAAAGCTCAGCTAATCTGAATTCAATTACTTCCCTATCTTCTTAGGTACACAGGGGAGTATAATTTTTTAGTGTCTTTAATTCATTAAGTCACTGTCAATTTAAGTTAGATTCCAAAAGTTCACTCTTTCTTGAATTATCTAAAAAATAACTGCACATCCAAATACAAATTTTTCTTTGTGATCAATCACCTATACAAGATCCCTTTGATTATAGAGAATCTCACTTCCTGCTGCACTTATAAGGATCTAGAAGACTGAGAGCTATCAAGATTCTAAATTCCTCTTGCTTTGGCTCTTTGCCTCAATCAGTTCTCAGAAGTCCTGGGGAAAGGGCAGTACTATGCCCTTGGACAATCCTTCAACAAAATATTGGCATTTACTTGAAAAATAATCCAGGAGCACAATGAGCATTCTTATCTTCATGAACAAGCTGAGACAGAGAACTTGCTCCCCTTTACAATGGACCACAGACAAAGGCATGGTGAAAGTAAGAAATCTCAGAATCCTTCCCTCTATGAAAATTTTCATTCTCTGTTGAAATGGAGAATTTTTCTGTTTGAGAAATTTTGTGTTTCAAACAGACCCTAGCGGCCAAGTAAGAAAAGTGTGATTCCCAAACACAGAACCTTGAAATAATCTCTTAATCTCTATAAGTAGCTCTGTGTATGAAGCAAATAAAATTTTTATTTTGTTCATAGGATATTTGTATTTATTTTTTATATTAGCTATTTACTGTCTATGGGCCACAAATAGGTGGGAATTCATTGCTTAGATAAAAATTAAGTCAAGTGTTATAGTAAGAAAAAGATCTATAAATTACATGTAAAACACTTAAAATTGGATTAATATCGTTGAATGCTCATAAAAAAATAAAATTCCTGTAGGCAGGAATAATAGTCACTGATGATAAAAATAATGATGCTAAAAAATAAATAAATAATAATAATAACCAAGCTCAATCAATTAATAATATGAGTGTAGGGTTTGGGTTGCTTGTTTGGTTGGTTGGTTTTATATAACCAAAGGCTTAGGCTATATCTTTCAGCTCTTTGCCAAGATTAGTGCCTCTGAAGACTAATTATGATTCTTCCATTCTTAAGACATGAGATTCAATCACCCTGATTCAGCCAAAGTCTGGGGGACGGGGAGCGGGAAAAGCAAGGGACTTGTAGTCACAAAATCTGAGTTTAAGTCTTGAATTCACCATTTTCTCACTGTAATCTTGGTCAAGCCATTTCAAGCTTTATCAGACAAATATTAAATACCTCTTTATGCCAGCTACTACTCTAGGCATTTGAGAGTCAAAGATTAAAAGATATAGCCTGTTCTAAATAAATTTACTTTGAGTTGAAAAATAGATATGCAATTACCCTGCAATATGAGAGTTAAAATAATGGAGGTAATAAATGTAGCCATGGAAAGTACATAGTGAGTTTTGGGAAAGATTTGGGAAGGCTTTTTAAGGAAACTCAAAAGATGATAGAAATGCTGATAAATTCTCCAACAGGATGCATGTCACCCTTACCATTCATTATAGGCTCAGAAATCCCCTTTGGTCAGGGTCCCAGTGCCCATCAAGCTTGGAGAAGTGACCACATGCTGATTGTACTCTGAGAAAGCTGAAATATATAAATCAGAAAGCCAATTTGTTAATTTTATTGACCTTAAATAAGCAGTCAGCTACATAGTCCTCTAACAAAAGGGTTTATTCAGGAAAAAGAGAGAATTGCAGTCTGGTACATGAAGCCAAGACAAGGTACATTTAAGTCCACCAGCACAAAGAAAAGGAAGGTTTTTTTATAGAAGAGAAGAAGTTAGAAGGGCTGTTACAACCAAAGAGTTCTTCCTTTAGGGCTTTGCAATTGACCTAGGTGTGACAGCTTCTTCTAAAAGCCCTCCCAATTCCAACTTTGGTTGACATATTTTTATTAACTTTTTTACAATTTACAGGTAAACATATAATTGCATGGCAATAATGATAATGATAGTACTTTCTCTATTTACTTTATTAATATGTGGCTATGTTTAGAGATCAAAGTCTAGCTATCAAAATATTTATTGAGTCTTTAAACCAGGTGGTGTGCTAAGTGCTTCATATGCATTCTTTTATGCCTCAGTATTAAGGCCTCAGTATTAAGATGTAAATATTATCATGCCAATTTTTATAAACGAGGAAACTAAGACTTAAAGTATTTAAATAACTTATTCAAGATCACACAACGAATAAGCTTCACAGCCAAGTTTTACAGCTGGCTTATTTCAAAACTTGTGATGTTAGGCACTAAGTAAGTATACACTAATAATAAGTAATATGGATAATAAAAATAATGAAAAATATCTGCAAGAACATTATTAATTTAAATACCTTTATAAGAATGACTTAATTTGATATGTGCAGTAAGAAACAAGGGAAAGCTCATGGAAATAATTGCTGTTTTCAGACACTACCATCACGAGTTACTAGCTATTCTTTTTTTACCCTCTATATGTACTTTTTGCCTATGGAAATATATAGCACTTGAAATGTAACCAAGAAAAAAGCTGATAGAAGCTCACTCTATATCAGTGAATAGTATTTATAGCCTAGATATAGATATAGATACAGATACGGATATAGATATAGATATACTGTATATGTAGTAATTTAGAACTTTTCCTTTCTGTTCTATATATATTGGTGATTCTTTGCCATGGCTTATATATTTCAAGTATATTTCATGAATTCAGTATTGTACCAGTGATGTTGTATTAAATGATATCTAAATATGATACTGTGGTGGGTTTTATGCAGGCCGAAGTCCAGAGGCAATGAGAGAAATTAGCAACCTAGGATTTGAGTTGTTGTTTGTTTTTGTTGTTGTTGTTGTTGTTAAAGCAGCAACAAACACACTTCAAGAACTATGTGTACAATGTTCAGTCTTAGAGCAGGGCTATGAATTAGACCATAACCCAAGTAGCCCACATGTACCACGAATGCTGATTGAGTTTTGCCCTTGGTTATAGATGGTGCTTCACCAACCATTTCTTTGTGCCCTTGTCAAGAACCAGTGTATTCACCATCATTAACTAACATGGATGCTAACAGATGTTGACAACAGATGTTAATTCTAAATGGACAAGAAATTTCTAGAGAGAACCTTTTAAAGGTTGCTGGGTATTGTTAGACACAGGGCTTTAAGAGCTAGGACACATCAACATCACTAAGACACCACTGAATTTTCTATAAAAATTTGTAACAGTGAGTTTAAAATAGTATCTAAGTGTTCCATTTTGATATCAGGATTGCTTGAAGCTTATCTACTGGTATATTACATAAACTGTACCAGTTTTGTTGGGCAAAGAAAGTAACTTTATGTAGTAAATTTACAGTTTCGAACCATCTCAAAATAGCATTGCCCTGGACATGTCCACAGACAGAATGCCAACACATGAGCCATCCATTTCTTCCCAAAACATTGCACACACTTTTGATATGCTAGTTATGGAAAACTATTTCCTCAATAAATTTGAAATAAATTTCTAAAACATGAAGATTTTTGGTTGGGTAGTCTTTTAAAAATAGTCAGTGGACACCCTCTCTTACATTGAATCACTTGAACTTCAGGGACTTGCTTATTAGGCAAATGTTGTGGCTCTGATTTCTTGAGAGAAATCAGTCCCACAAAGAGACTGAAAATGGTCACCTAGCACTACTGTTCAGAAGATGAAATGCAGTGTGCATTGTGACTTGCCAATCTGAATCTTATTTAGAGTACACACAGGCCCTGTTAAACATACATATACATATAACAATAATAACACCAACTCCCAGTCTTCCTTAGACTAAGACAGCTGATGCATGAACCGCAAGTCGAAACAATTTAGTCATGTGTTGCAATGAAATATACATTGAAAAGAAGAAACAGAGAAACTGAGCAAAAACATTACCCAATGACCGCCCATCACTGCACGTTCTTCTGGACAAATGAGTTATGTGCTTTTAGAGGAATAAACATATTAAAAGTGAATAGGGGCTCTGAGCTGTAAGCAAAGGGGACAGAGTTGTCCTCTTTGTTTTACCTAAGTCAGTTATGAAAATGCAATTTATATACGTTTTCTTTCTCAGTCCTTTTTTTTTTTACCTTTTCTTTAAATCCACAATTAACCATACTCTCCAATGTACAAGTAATAATTATAAGATTTTAACCTCATCATTTCTAATAAGCTAGAATTCAAATGCACTTTGACCAGAGCCAAAAAATGGCCCTATACTATTATAGTTAATTTTTATTAAATTTATGTTTAATATTTGAAATAAATATAAAAATATATAATATGTACGTATGAACACATATTTGTAAATATATATGAATGTATAGACACATATATACTTTATATAAACTTTACCCATATATACATAGTTTTTTACACATACCAATACACATACACACTGGTATATGATATATACTAATATATAACATAGTATATAATACATAGACTTACATAGATATATGTAAAGTATTATGCCAAGCATTATTTATATGTTTTTAAAGGCAAAAATGAGAGGAATACAGATGAATCAGATATTGCTTGTATCTTTAAAGAAGCTTATAGTGTGGTGAGAAAGACCAAGATGAATCCCAGTGCAATATTAAGGTATGAATGAAAGAAAGGAGAACAGATGAAAGGAGAAAACCTGTGTATGTACTGAGTATAAAACAACCTTCAGTATTCCAGATGAAAACACCAGTATTAGAGTACAGGCAGGAGAATACTTCTACATTTAGTCCAGATTTCACAGTTGGCCAACATTTGGTAAACTCTATGGAGATATGAAGGCAGAATGGGGTGACTTTAAGCATAGGGTATCCTACTGAGATATCATAAAAAAATAACACTCCTGGAGTTACAGCAAAAGACAGCTTGAAAGCACTAGAACTGGGAGACTATGAGAAAAGAAATGCATATCTGCTGTCCTTATCAGTGTCACTAGCACACATTGAGTAATGATTCTTATCACAGTGGTGCCTACTATTCCAGAGCCACATCTCATTCCTTTCAAGCTCAAGATAGGAGAGTGGTTAGTTGCTCATTATCACTCTGCTGTTGATAAGTCTGACAGTGTCTAGGCCGGCACTTTTGCTGTATTAACACACACCACAGGGTCTCAATACACTGCACTTTTGCAGTCAGCAGGGTCTTGGACAAGGAAGAAAATAAATTGATAAGGTCCCCCTCTGTTGATGTGTCAGGACTGAGGGGTTTCTAGGGACCAAGAATATCTCTGTTCACTTTCTATTGCCAATTTATCAGAACATACTAGGATATAAATCAGCTTGTACCAGCTTTATATAGACAAGTCTAGAGATGACAAGGGATACCCTTGTGCAATCAAAACAATTATTTTAGTAGTGGGCAGAACAGTGATCTCTGCTTCAGAAGACATGGGTTCAATCCTAGTACCATTCCTTCCCAGCTGTGTCCTTGAGCAAATCAGTTTAGCTTCCAGACCCCCAGTTTTTCAGTATTAAATGAAATGGGGACTTTCAGTAATCTACAAAAGGGCTCTATGAAATCTAAAGTTTTTTAACTGTCAGTATTGTTTACTAACCAATAGTATAGGTAGAGAAGTTATGAAGTTGGAATCTTAACTGTATGTATTCGTCATCTCAGGCTGCTATCATAAAATACTACAAACTAGGTGTCTTAAACAATAGACATTTATTTCTTACCTTTCTGAAGGCTGGGAAGTCCAAGATCAAGATGCCAGTATTCAGTTTCTGGTGAGAACGCTCTTCTTGGCTTGCAGATGGCCGCCTTCTCTCTATGTCCTCTCATGATAGATGAACAGAGATCTCTGGTTTTTGTTCCTCTCCTTATAAGGCACTAATCCCAACATAAGAGTACCACCCTTATGATCTCATCTAAACCTGATTACCTCTAATAGGCCCCACTTCAAATAATATCACACTGGGGATTAGAGCTTCAACATATAAATTCTGGAGGCAATGAAACATTTAGTTCATAACTGTCATATTGAGACAACTATTGTTTTATTAACCGAAAAGGGAAAAAAAAATGTAACCACTTGAGATTATAAAAACGTTTGGAATTAATTCTTCCCATTCGAAGCCCAAGAACCCCAGGCAGGATCTGAACACAGTATGAGAGCCTGATAGGGCTGTCTTAGGAAATAAATGTGTCTTTTAAATAATGTTAAAATAATTGGGTTTGGGTACTTGTAATTTCATCTTATAATATAGGATGATAATTGATTTGGTGCTTCTATTCTTCATAAAAGGCATTTGTTATGTTTTCCCAACTTTTAAAATAATAAATTATTTTTAGTATGATGCTAAAATAAATGAAAAGCCCAGTTGACTCTGAAGAATTTCAAGAACGACCAAATTGTTACCACTCAGCAAAGACCAGTTCTGTAGCAATTCATGATTTATGAGATTAACTTGTGAGTAAACAAGAATGATGAGAGAGGACCAGAGAGGATAGCATTGATTGAGTTTCATACATGATACTAAAGTGTCATGAATCTAGCACTGTGTGAAATATTTACTATTGGTTGTGATACTGAAGATGCTTAATTGCCTGTCCTTGACATAGAGTAATGTAAAAACTAGACTCAACATTTGAATTCTTTGGGTTTCTTACTGATCCACTGAGTATCAATCACAAGTGAGTAAAATAGGGTGTATGTAACTTAATTCAGTGTTTCTCAATTTTTTGCCATGTGCATAAGAGTTGCCTAAAGGGGTTGCCGAGTCTCGTTCCTAGAGTATCTGATTCAGTTCCTCTGGGATGGGGCCTGAGAATTTTTCCCACATTTTCCCAGGAGATAGCAATGCTGCCAGTTTGAATGGGTGATGCTCTTTCTAATTCCATGTAATTAAGAGAGAAATTACACACCAACACTGAGTCTTAACATCTAAGTAATAGTTCTTTCAGCTAATTTGTTCCTTTTGTAAAGATCAGATGCAAAATCATGAGATAAACATGGAGATCTTTAGAATAAATAGCACGTAAGACTTAGTTTCCACTTTGGGTTTCATCCATAGCTTAAACAGATTTCGGGTTTGATTTATACAGCCCAGCATTTTATAATCCACTACATTTTTTTGTTCTTGATTTTCTACTTTGTGTTATTGATTGACTATTTTCATCTATATCTGCACAACTAAGCTTGGTGTGTTAGTGCTAGTGTGTTAGTTGTTAAAGTTAGCCAAAGGCAAGAAATATAGGGTGGGGAGAATAGGTGGAAGGTCAGGTGAACAACTCATCCCAATTTGCCCAGGTACTGTCCCAGCTTTTAAAACTGAAAGTTTCAAATCTCAGAAATACCCTTGTTAAACCAGAATAATTAGTCACTCCAGCAGAAAGATAGCTTGCTAATGACCTTGGGGGAAGGGTGGGGAGAAAGAAGAATAATGACTATTAATCATGTCATTTATACTAACACTGCTGCTTTAGAGTGGTGAAATCTTTTGATAATGATGGTATCATGGGAGCAGAAAAATATCCTTCAATACTGATGAATTGATTTGACAAATACCAGCAACATCAGGCCTGCTGCCTTCTGTCTGGATTCCAGTTTGAGGTTATTATTGAAATATCATGTAATTGCTTAATAGGTCCACATGTGTATATAGACAATTCTTCCTCCCAAGCTCTTTTCATCTTCAATGATATTTTCACTCTCTCTAATGAGCACCTTTGTACATTATTTCTATAGGCAGTGTGCTAGTTGCTCAATAGCCTAAGGCTATCATAAAGGGCCATTGTGAAAACTTCCTCATACTCTGCCTATCAGTGCTATTCAAATATTATAGTTTGCCAAGCTACAAAACTAAAGATTTTAACGTCTTGGTTTTCTAGGACAGTCTCACTTTCAAAGAGCTTATTACATTGTCCTCATAAATACCCTTGGCCTTGTAAGACTTGGGGGATCAATTTGGGGTGTGATAAGTTTGATATTATGTTTTCCTACAGCTATAAAACCTTATGATTCTATTCCCCAAGGAATTCAAATGACCCAGTAATAAAGTTCAGTAGAACTTTGGCCCTTAGTTCCACCCTTTACTTTTCACACTTTCTTCTGCCCCACCCTAAGAAAGGCACTCTCCTGTGATAGGAACAGCTGAAGGGGCCTCCGGGTTACTCTCTTTCTGATTAAAAGAGAGATTCAATTCTTTTAATTATGTTTTATACCACCTGTGAATAGGCAAGGTACTCAGCAAATTTCAGCAACAGTTTTGAGAAAGAACCGTAAATAAGACCAGAATTTACACCTTCACAGTACTCAAGTAATTCAAGCTGATGGTGGTGTTTGTGATTGCAGACTTAAAGTTTTTCATTTCCTCTCATCCAGAACAAGTGGGATATCAAGCAAGCAAATTTCATTTCTTATATACCTGAGCTTTTTCTTGAAAAGAAGTTAGAAAAATATTTTGGTTGCATTCGAAACTTCACTCATGGGTTGTTTTAACCTCTTCCTTTCTCTCCACACCTCCATTCACATGTTCTGTGAAGGACTGGTTCCATACAACTCTGAAATTTTCTTGTCAGTTCCTCTCTCCCCAAAGGGAATGAAAAAGTTTCAAGAATTCTCTCTCTACAGCCCAGCACTGCTATTCTTTATGTCAGAGTTGGTGCCTGTAAGGCTCAGCCTGCTCAATCCTCTTTCCTCCCACACGCACACCACGTTGTTGCAGGTTGAGATGGGGTAATTGAGGAGGAATATTCAAAATGTTCCATTTATGTTCACAAAGGTTAAGGAGGCTCCACAGGGGGCCTAACTTTCTCATGCGAATAAAACATTTATGCAAGTTGCCTTGCTGAGAAGAGACTGTGCTTTGGTAACAGAAAAAAAGTACCAGCAGTAGATGGGAGGTGTTTCTGCAGGGTTGTGTGCTGGGGAGTCAAGTGGCTTGTAAGAACCAAACAAGTCTGTTTTTCACTGTTCAGCTAAAAATAAAGCTTTCAAAGGAAACACACGGTCCCTTAAGGGTTACTGGGCTAGAGTCACACTTTGCAGAAGCTTTTATTCTTCCTCCTCTCCCCTTCCCGCAGTGGCCTGTTGTGTTGACTAAATCTTGAGCTTAGCTAATATTTAGAAGCTGGTAGTGAAGAAAGAGGGGTGGTGCGTGGGGTTAGAGGAAAGGAAGAAGAAAGGGAGAGGGAGAGAGAGAGAATAAAGATACAGTCACTTGCCACATAATTATGTTTCCGTCAACGACAGACTGCATATACAATGGCTGTCCTATAAGATTGTAATGAAACTGAAAAATTCCTATCACTTAGTGACATTGTAACTATCATAGCATCGTAGTGCAAAGCATTACTCTCATGTTTGTGATGACACTGGTGCAAACATCCCTCCTATGCTGCCAGTATAAAAGCATAGCATATACAACTATGGACAGTACATAATACTTGATAATAAAGTTAAATGACTCTGTTACTGGTTTATGTATTTACTATACTATACTTTTTATCACTATTTTAGAGTATACTCTTTCTACTTGTAAAACAAATGTTTATTGTAAAACAGCATGGCATGTTATGCAGACAGCAGCTCATATCTCTCATGTAAACATCATGGTTGCATCATTTTCTCTTGTACTTGATTTAATCTTATTTTGTTTTATAAATTTAGTGTGGCCTAAGTGTTCAGTGTTTATAAAGTCTACAGCAGTGCACAGTAATGTCCTGGCCTTCACATCCACTCACCACTCGCTCACTGACTCATCCAGAGTGACTTCCAATCCTGCAAGTTTCAAACTGCATTCATGGTAAGTGCCTCATGCAAGTGTACTATTTTTTATATTTACACCATATTTTTATTGTATCTTTTTTATGTGTAAATATATAGATATTATTGTGTTACAATTGCCTATAGTATTTAGTAAAGTACGGTGCTGTATAGGCTTGTAGCCTAGGAGCCGTAGGCTATATCATATAGCTTAGGTGTGTGGTGAACTGTAGGTAGCATTCAGGTTTGAGTCAGTGCACTTTATCATGGTCACACAATGATGAAAATACCTAAGGATGCTTTACTCAGAACGTATCCCTGTCATTAAAGTTCACATGACTATACAGAAGAAAAAAAAAAAGAGAGAGAGACAAAGACAGAGAGAGAAATGGACCTAAATATCTATTCTCAGGATGACAGTGACCTCTATGGGGAGAGTAGAGAGGGTGTAAACCAGAAGGAGGCAGTGAACCTGACTTTCCTTGTTTGGGCTCACATAGTGAATTATAAACAGTATAATTTGCAAGGCTACTAAATTGCTTTAGGCACTGGTTTAAAAAAATCAGGCCCCCAACAAACAGGGTTTGCAACATGCTTGGGCAAGGGTTCCGTTTTGACCACCAGCCTAGGCATTTGTACTAGAGACACCTAGTCTCTGGTTCAGAAATCAAGACCCAAATCCAGGTCACGTGACCCTTACGCAGCTCTCTGACTCTACCTCCTGTATCTGCTGTGGTTTCCATGTACCTGCCAGCTGCTTTAAGAGTCTGGAGGAGAGCCCAACCACACTAGGCTTACTGCAGACTGTAAATAACAATACCTACCCATTCAAGTGCTTGAAAAGATTAAATGTAAAGTCACTCACCAGGTACTTGCTGAGCCCTTTCTATTTGCTATGCTCTCTTCTAAGTGCTTAACATGCATTAATTCATTTATTCTCAGAGTAGCAGTAATGATTCCAGGTCAATTACTGTCCCCCCTTCACAGATGAAGAGATTGAAATACAGAAAGGGCAACTGATTGGTCCCAGGGGTTAATTAATTCAATGTACAAGTTACTAGGAAACACAAGAGTTAAAATTGTAACCCCAGCAACCTGACTTAAGAGGCCCAGGGCATTATCACAGCCTTATCCCAACACCTGACATGTAGCAGCTCTTTACAATATAAGAACTCACTGTCATTATCAATAATATTTTGGAGTCATAGTGACCTAGGTTGCAAATGGGAAAAGCTAGGTCTACAGACTGGTTCCCCACTGCTTTTGTTTCTTGCTTGATTTAACTAGATTATTAACTAGATTTAACTAGATTATTGGAAGAATAAAGAAAGGGGTAGGGAGGAGCTAGTCCACAATTAATGTGTGGGTGAATGCAAGGGACAGTCTGTGTGCCAAAGCCTCTTTATTTTCAAACTAACAATGCCACACATCCATACCAATTAATGTTTCCTTCTCAACTGACATATTTTGTGTACTGGCTAGCGCAGAAAAGGATTCCTGTAACACTTTTCAGATTTCTGTAATTCCTTCAGAAACAATCTTTTTTTCTCTTGTTTTTCATAGCGCTATCTAAACTACACTCTAAAAATGTATTTTATGAAAAGACATTTCCAGAGATGACAAACTCAATAGAGAAGTGGGGGACAGGATGTGAAGCATGGAGAGAGTAAGAGTCTACAATTTATCAGGACGTGTGGATCAAGATAGTCTTATCAATTTTCAACAAAATAGCACTGGGGAATGATAACAGATATACTGAATAGAAACAAAGTGGAAGAGAGAGAAAGAAAGGGGGAGAGAGAAGAGAAGAAAGCTGTCAAATTCTTTCTTACCACCTTGAAATAACAGAAGGCCTATGTCCTGGCCTTTTCAAAGAGGATTATAGAGTTAGAAACAGTTTGTGCAAACTTAAGGACAGGATCCAGACCCCAGCAGGCATTCTATTCATTTAGAATAATAAGAAAACAATATCTTCTAGTAATTCCTTCTCCAAAAGCTGGAACTTCAATTCTATTCATAGATTCTTTTTATAGAAACTCTTATAGATGAGTAGTCTAAAACCTGCCCACTATTAAATGCCAGGTCTTGGGTAACTTGAACTCATGAATTCACTTTATAATCAATAACAAGGGTCTGACATACTCCCCTCTTCATTAAAACCCCTCCTCACTGCCATCTATATCCTTCTTCTAATCTGCATCCACCTTGGGGTTATAATTGTGCTTCAGTTGTAATAACTCTGAACCATGAAAGAGACTCAGAGCATTGATAAATTCCCAACCTGGAGCTGATAGGGCTTCCTCGGGGCATGCAGAATGAGGAACAATTTCAATATGATATTCAGATCCTTCCATTATCTATCTCCACCTAAAAGCTCAGCCCTATTTCCCAGCATTATACCATATACCTAATAATTGAGTCCTATCTCATATTTCCTGGACCACTACCTAATAGTCCAGTCCTATCTCAACCTTTTGCACCTCTCCCTGTTGCTCCAGCCTTATCCCCACCCCCTCACATCTCTACTTTCTTATTTGGCCCTACTTCCCACTCTTGTACTATCATGATGGCCTTACTGCAATTCTACCTGATGGTTCAGCCTATTTCCCACCCCGAGACAACCTGAGTTTCAGCCCTATGTTTTACATTTTAAATAAGCTGAATTTCTCACTTTGTAGAAAATCCATCCTCCTCCTTCCTGCTAACCATGATGACTTGTTAATAATATTTACTCTGCCTAAATTCTATTCTTCAAATTTTACCATCTGTATGAAATCCCTTTGGACCAGAATTTCTTCTTCCATATTTCCACTCTCTGGCTCTTTTTATTGACTCTACTTGTAGTACTTAGCACATACTAGAGTATGTATGTATTAGTGTATACCTTGCCCCTCTCCCAAGATTGTAAAGGTGATGAACTTGGGTACAATGCCTCAGATCCTTTTAACAAATGAGCTCCTCCTCTGGGTTAGGCATTGTCCAAGGTGCTTGGGTTCTAAGATGATTAAGACATGGCCTTATATGACCTGCTTTTATAGTCTGATAACTTATATGCCATTACAACCATTGGCAAACTTCCAGTAACAGGTACATTTTGTTGGACACAATTAAATGGGGGGAGCAAATTAGCTGGCTGAGTGCTCACTGTTAGCTGAATAGTGACACAGTAAAATAAGACTTCAGAGCTTCCCATGCATCAACAACATCTCTAATTGGCTCAAAGAAAACATGCTCATTTTCTTCAATAAGATGTCAGAGACTGTGGCAGTACATGTAGGTGTAATAACACATTGCTCTGTCAATTCAAAGAGATATCTTGAAGCCCTCATTTCAGAGAAATGTGTATCATGTTTGGAATGATTTTCTTTTTCATTTTCCCCCTTTTTTCAGACTACTGCTATACAATCTAATTCAATTCATCTAAATGGAAGATTCATTAATGTATGATTACATGTTTCTTTAAGGGGATTTTATTAATCCCCTTTTTTGAAAAGAGATTTGTTAAAATGATGTTTATTAGAAAATGTCAGTCTCTGAGAAGTTTAAAATTGCAATCATTTAGAAAACACACTGGAGCCTGATTCCTTGGGAATTTTGTTTGAACAATCTGCAGCAGGTACATCTGTAATTATACACATATACTCACTTACTTGCATTCTTCTCTTTCTCTTGCATACTGAAGCACCTTAAGTCTCTCCCTCTGAGTACATCAAAGCTTTGTAACCCTCCTCACAACACATACAACCCCAGAACATATAAGGTATTGTGAAAAAAAAAAGTTTTCATCTGTTAAAGGTCCATACTGTAGTATTTATTAGTGATATATGACAAAGTAGCTTGGATTTGTTTTTAAATATCTTAAGTTTTTTAAAAAGTAGAGGAATGGACAAAGAAGCTTGGGAAATATTGTTAAAATTGGATGATGGCTATCTAGGACTTTTTTATACTATTAACTCCACTTTTACTGGATGTTTGAAAATCTCCATAATAAAAAGTTTAAGAAGAGAATGTGGTATCACACACATATACACATACACCCCTATCTTTTAAATTATCTCTCTGATCTCATGTACATGGAGCAACCTCTTATTTATTCAGTTCTCCCAATATCTTGATACAGGGAGGAAAGATGGGGGACACAGGGTATATTTTCATCCCTAAAAAGGAAAATCCCCTGTTAAACATTAATGAATTGGGAGCCTAGTTTATTTCAATGGTGTGACTCTTGTAGTTCAACTTCTTTCTCCATTTCACCAAAATGTCCCTGAAGTTCTTCATCATTCTTGTTCTTCACTATGATTCTTTAGGCATGCTGGGTCCTGGTATGTCCCCCTTAAGGTGAATAGAGATCGAATATTTGTATCCTTAATACCTGGCACTCTCACAGTTGTGCAGCTCTTCTAGATCTATTTTTCTCTTTTATTTCAAATATGTTTGTAAAGTAAGACCAGTTTAGATCGAGGTGAACTAAATATTTATTCATTATATATTTTGTCACTGTGCTGAGCACCAGATATACAAACATAAATAAAACACAGTACCTGCTCTCAAGGAGATTACATTTTAATTAATGGGAAAGAAAGACAGGTAAACAAATAAGTACATACAGAGCCCTTAAGTAGCTTAGAAGTTAGTGGAAGAGAAAAAGAGTTTCAATGTTAAGTACAAGCGCTAAATTAGATGTCCGTGTAAGGGCCTTTTGAAAGGAAAGAAGAACCAATTAATTCTGAGGAAGCACAGAACAGGAAGCCTAGAGAAGATGCAGTATATGAAATTAGTTCTTAAACTGAGGAGAGATCCCCCAGTCAATGAAGGGATTTGAATCACCACCACAGGAAGAGATATTTAGGGAGAAGGAAGTAAATATTCAAAGGAAAAGGAATATGAGGGAGCAGAAGAGAGGAGGCAAAAGACTTGGTTTTCTGATTTGTTACAGTAATAGCATATGGCTGTGACTCTCAGCCCTCCACGCCAAATCTAGCCTTCACCTGGTGGTGTAAATAACATTTATTGGAGCACAGCCTTGCCTATGTATTTACAGATTGCCTATGGCTGCTTTTGTACTTTGATGGCAGGGTTGAGTAGTTGTGACAGAGACCTTCAAGTATGCAAAGTCTGAAATATTTAGTCTGAACCTTTTCAGAAAAGTTGTCCTACCTCTGCTCTAGAACAGTATTTCTCAAATGTTAATATACATATAAATCACTTGGGAATCTTGTTAAAATTCAGGTTCTGACTCAATATGTCTGAGTAGGCCTAAAATTCTGAATTTCTAAGAAGCTCTCATGTGATACCAACACTGCTCGGTGTACTTTGAATAGCAGATATCTAGAGAAACTCTGGATTCTCATGGTTGGTGCTTCCAGATTGCATGGAAGAGCTGCATCTGAGAAGCATCTGAACATCTGAAAGTTGAGAATAAGGAGAGAGCTGGACTTATTTCTGGACTCAACCTGACTTATTACAGTGCACTGAGATGCAAAGCCCTGTTTCTGTAACTATAGTTTAAGCTTTTAGAACAGTTTTATAAATGCCAAATAGCCATTAATCATGTCTTTCTTCTTCCTCAAAGCAATGTTTTTATACAATACTTACCATATACTCTGTTTCCATTTTCACAGTGCCTCCATCTCTATAGCTTTTAGCTAAGGATCTTCTAGTTGGTCAGCTACATACGGTCCCCCGTACACATCGTCCCCACTGAGCCACCCACCAGCTGCTCTCTGCTCTTAGCTGCAATGATTTAGTGATCAAATGCAGTATTAAGCAGAAAGAAAAGGAAAGGAAAGGAAAGGAAAGGAAAGGAAAGGAAAGGAAAGGAAAGGAAAGGAAAGGAAAGGGGAAAGGAAAGGGGAAAGGAAAGGGGAAAGGAAAGGGGAAAGGAAAGGGGAAAGGAAAGGGGAAAGGAAAGGGGAAAGACTTATGAAAAAAACCAAGCTTTGGACATCAATAGCTGTCAAAGAATAACATTTAGATGAGTTAACTTGACATGACTCAGAAATATAAGGATTGAATTACTACAGAAACTTTATACATGGATTTTATACTTAATGTGTTCAACAGAGTGCATGTTACAATTGATGTGAAAAATTATTTATCCCTCATCATGATCATCATGAACCTGTAGGGTTCTTGGTTGGGCCAAGAGCCAAGAGTGAGAGTCCCTACTCTGCTACTAACTCACTTATGTTTGGCAAGCCCCTTAAACTCACCACCTCAATATCTGCATCATGATTGCTAAAGCCCATTTTAGCTCTAAGAGTAGAAATCAGTGGATTTGCCCAAGGTCACCCAGAGCCAAGAGTGAAACTCAGTCCTCATCTCAAATCTAGGAAAGTCTTCAATGTTCTGTGTTGTTTCTAAGAATAAAAATCATCTATGTATTACCTTGCTCTTGGCAGAACAGTAACACAAGTTACCCAGTCTAATTCGACCTATGTGTATAACCCCCAGTGTTATTCAGTTGCTATTCGGTTTGGGGGCTAACATGGGGGACTGTTATGGAGATTAGTGTGAGCTCCATGCAGCAATGGATATTTTTAGTTACTTCACAACAGTGGAGAAATGTCTAGATAAGCTGGACTTATGTTTTCAGTGTGTTTCAAGATTTTCTGAGAGGGACTGAAGAAACCAAATGTGACTACATGATAACACATGCCGTAAGTGTTTCTTGTGAAGTGCTATCATTCTGTTTGTACATAAAGAGCATGACCAGAGACATTGCACAGAATAATCAAGAATGACTGCTTTGCTGTGCGTTTCTTGGCCAAATGTTATAACAAAGCGAGGGATGTTAAAAACATAAACAGGAGGATTAGGAATGCTTTATAACCAAAGTTTTTAAGTATATCTGTTTTTTGAACATTTCTCAATATTCACAAAATAAAGAGAGCAAAAGGGTGTGAGCAGCTAAGGGAAAATTCATTAGTTCTGCAAGCAGGGGCGCTGCTAGTCTATCCTGTGACCTTGTGCCAGCTAGGAAAAGATGCCCCTTTGCAAGGCACAGAGCTTAGTGAGTAAAGCAAAGGCCGGGTTTCACTCACACTTTCAAAAGTCCATCCTTATATAAGGGACATGTGTGCCTGGCATCATTCTAAATAAAGTCATAATTTCATAGGCTGTAATTTTGTAAGCAATGATGTGAGTGTTATTTACAGTAGTAACAATATTCATATTAATATAATTATCATTTCCATTTTACAGATGAGAAAACTGATATAAGAAGCAAGTAAGAGATTTAACCAAGGTTACACAGACAGTAAACTTCAGAGTTAGAATTCTGTTCTGGTGAGGAAACTATCCTCTAAGCTTCAGCTTATTACTATCTTTTCAAGGCAGAATCTCCGACAAGGCTGAGCTTGTAGATACTTAATCTATACAGTCTGACTAAAGAGATGCTACACAGAGTAAGAAACATTAATTCCAAAATTTATATCCAGAAAACAAATGCCCCAAGCATGCATCATCCATCCACAAGGCTCACAGCAAAGCCATCCATGTGAATACTAAAAGCCTTCAAGGGACTGTATAATGTCTGGTACATATGCTCGTTGTAAGATTGTTATACCTATGATGTGTTGCGTTTGCGGGTATATGAGGCTGTTTCCTTTTGAAATTCAGCATATAGTCACTAAATGCTTGGATATCCTTTGGGATGAAGGCAGAGTAGTTTTCAAGATAACACATCGTCCAGAAGAAAATGCTGACCAACACTGCATAATTGAACAATGTACACCATTGGTCCTAATCATCCGAGAATAGAGAGCATTGAATGTATACCAGATTATCCAGTATGTTGAAGAATTGGAATTTTCAGAGTCATGAAGTCTGGCCCTTTACCCTTCAGCCTTGCTCCATACTCATCACCCTGTTCCAACACACAGAACTCTGGATGCTCCCTGAGTGTGCCCCGGAGTTTCACACTTGTGTGGCTTTACATTTGCTCTCATTTCTTAGAATGAGCTTCTTGCTTGTCTACCTAGCAAACTACTTCCCGTTCATCAGATGACTCTGTGATGCTTTCCCTGACTCCCTCCAAACCTTCCTTCCTGCATCATCAGCTCGCCCACTGCACTACATGTTAACCTTCATTGGAGCAATTTTTATTAATGTTAAGACTTTGGGCTTTGCAGTAAGATGGAGTTTTCTCCCACTTGGGTTCATTCACTATCCAGCACCAGCTGATTCTTCCTCAAATAGGGATGATCAGAGCACCTATCTTACTTACTGTGAGGAAAGATCAAGTGATATATCAAATTTTAGAAAGTCTCCAATATGTGTTTACTACTCATATCATGTTGGACTGTAGTTGTTTCTTTAGTGTTTGTTGCTCCTTGAGACCAAAATCATACCTTTACCTGTGATTCCAGAGCACTTATCAGAATGCTGTGGAGGAGACCTGCAATGACTATTTATTAAACAAAAGGATGAATAAATATTAGAGCAGAAAAGGATCGCAGCAAAGATCTTATCTAATGTTTTGCCAAGTGTATAAGGATCCTTTTGTAAATCAAAAATCATGAGTATTTAAAATATTTGTGGGTTGAGAAAATATAAGCTACTATGGATCTTTTGATCCAAATGTATAGATGGATAAACTTTTATATGGATGAACTTTTGAAGAACTCTGCTGCTCACTGGCAGCTTACATATATAATTCAACCTCTATATTTGAGAGATAGAGGGAAATTGATATCAAAATTAAGTATTTCCAAGGTCATAGAACCAAAGGGCAGTGCAGCCAGTAAAAGAAACTAAACCTTTTTTTGAGTCCCTGGTCCCTGTCCTGAAGGAATTTACCATCTTGCAGGGAAGCCTAGCTAACTTACACATGGAATATGCTGAAAGAAACTTAACACTGTGTATACCAAGGCTGAGTGGTGAGCCAACACCTACACTGCAGTTGGAGTTCAGCCTGGTAAGGTGGCTGCTCAGAGTAGGGCTCTGAGAACGAAATCAGTTCTGAAATATTTAGAGCACCTATGTGTTGCTTAGCATCATTAAGTTGTTTTGCCTCCCTTATAGCTTCCCTGGATCCTGAAAGTGTTATATGTTATACTTTTAAACTGATGTCTAAAATGGGAGGGGGTGAGTAAAGAGGCATGAGACAGATTGAGACACACTATTTTCAATGAACTCATTTGGAATTTTGGCTCCATGCAATCAATCTTTCATCTACTTAAAATTTTACCTCTGCCTCTTCTTGTATCAACAGCATTGAGATGACACATGTAGCAGCAGAGGGTTGTTAATAGTCTAGGGATGCAGTGCGGTGGCTTACAGTTTCAATATTTTAATACAGTTCTTGCTTGCAGTCATGTTTTTCAAGCAGGTTAACTTCGCTCGAGTGTAGAGCGGATTGTAGAGGCCCAGCTAGAGACAGTAAAAATTGGCAATCTTCTGAGCAAGAAACTTGAACTATAAGGAGAGAGCCTAGATTTGTTTTGCCCCGACAAATGTGGAAATTGGAAAAGAAGGTGGAGTAAAGATCAGTGTCATTCTCCAAGGCCACTCTATAAATTTAAATGTAACACTAAGCAGGGAAGCCTTGTGAATCAGGAAAGCGAGAGGCCCTCAGAGAGTCATTGGCTCCTCCCATCTTCTCCCAAAACTTTTTCCAGGTGTCCATTGTCTTTTGGAATCCTCCAGAATCCTCCAGAAACTTCAAGGCTCATGTTCTAATTATTTCCTTCCTCTTGATTTCCTTCATATCTGATCTGTGACTCTTCCCTTTGGACCTCTGTGCTCCTGTCAGAGACTTACAACACATAATAGTATCAAAGGCCAACATTTATTGAGTACTAAGTATTTTTCATTTATTATCTTTGGCCTTCACAAGAACTCTCTGAAGCAAATAATATTATCATTACCATTTTTCAGATGGTAAAACCAAGCAACACAGACATAAAGTGTAAGGATTTGAACCCAGGCTGTTTCACTCCACAATCTCCACTCCAGTATCACACTTCTCTCACAAATAATAGGTGATGAATCTAGTCCACTGTGGCAATTCTTCTTTTCTTTCTTTCTTTTTTTTTTTTTTTAGGCAAGGCAACCCTTGGTTGACCTCACAGATTACAAGGACCTTGCCAGCTTACAATTCCTTATCTTTTTTTTTTTTATTTTTTTACACCTAAAGCACCTGGTCTTCCTAAGTGGTCTCTCATTCAAGTACTAACCAGGCTCAACCTTGCTTAGCTTCTGAGATCTGATGGGATCCAGCTTGTTCAGGGTGGCATGGCTGCAGATCAATTCTTCTATTCTTATATGGAAACTTTTCTCTGTCTTCATAGTAGTTAGAAAACTATTGTACTCATATTTATTGATTTGAACAGATCAATATTGAAAGGATATCCACTGCCACCACATTATTCCCAAAATGCCATATGAGACTGAGATACAAACAGCTAACATTTATTGAATGTGTACCATATGCCAGACTTACTACATGCTTATGTGCATTCACTCATTTAAACTCCGGACAACATTTTGAATTGGGTACTGTTATCATAACTCTAGTTTGTATATGAGGAAATGGAACTCCAGAGATCATGTAGCCACTCAGGGACAGGTCTGGGATTCAAACTCTGAGATTGTCTCCAGAGTTCACACTTTTAGGCACCATGCTCTGCTGTAAAACAGGTATGTTCATGGTTAAGTTGAGGAAATTTATGCATAATAAAAAGCCAAAAAAGTTATCCCCAAATAATGTGATGTGTGTTTTCATAGCCTAAGTGAATGGAGAACATGTCATTGAGGAGTGGAGCAAAGATTAAGCAAGATTTAAACAAGCGAGAAGAAAAGGGCAAGGAGTTCTAGACATGGAGGCCAGTGTGAGAAAACATGAAATAGGGTAAAGCAAAATAGATTTATTGAATAGCAGGGTCAGAGATTTCATGTTGGAGGGAATGGACTGGTGAATCATCATTCAAAAGATAACTTGGGGCCTTGTTTATTGGGCTAGGAAATATGGTCTTCATGTAGATTTTTTTAAAGAAAAGAGAAGGAAAGAAAGGAAAAGAAATGGCAGAGTGAAGGCTATGATCCCAGGGGGAATACCAAACCTCGATTTCTCCCTCTATAAAACAGAGCTACTGATACTACCTTGCAGATATAATCCAATGTGTGTAAAGTGCCAAGCACAGTGCCCGTAATAGTGTAAGTTTGCAATAAATGTAGCTACTCATCTCACGGCAGTCATGGGATTAATGGTGTAGGCAGGAACCTGTGAACAGGATGCCACATAAAAGGGTGATAGATGTAGGAACAGAAAAGACACTACGGACTCTCCTGGATGCACTAAATATCAGGAAAGAGGGCGAAAATATGTGCTGGTTATCTCTTAAGTTTCCAGCCTAACTGGCAGTAATAGAAGAGAATAATAAGTCAGGAAGAGAGAAAGAGAAAACTTGTGTGGATGCATTTAGTCTGGTTGTAGACAAGCTTTACCTGCAGTGACAGTGGTAATAGCGAGGAGGTTGTTGGAGAAAAGTAATGAGAGCTCTTTAAAAGGCATGAATTGTGGCCCTGAGTTCTGAGTCATCTGTATAGATGTCACTATGCTCCACTCCCTAGTTAGTCTTCCCACAGAGATGCTCATGGCTCAGTTCACAAGTCATCTCCTATAAGGAGCCTTCCATGACCAACCTAAGATAAAGTAGTGTCCCCCTGTGGTCTCTATCCCATCATTCTGTTTAGCTTCACAACATTTACCACTCTCTGCAGTTGTGGTATATGTCTGTTTACTTGTTCACAGCCTGCCTCCCCCAGGAGAACAGGGGTCCAGTCCTGTTTCTCTATTGGATCCAGGGCCCAGAAAAGTGTCTGGAACATAGTGGGACTCAGTATTCCTAGTAACTCAATAAATATAAATACATTTGAATAAACTCAATATAAATATAAATACATTTGAATAAATAAAAATAAATAAATATAACTACATTTGAATTTAATTTTGGATGTAGGCAAAGGATGAGGAGATGGAAGAACAGAAGGTTACAGTCCAACTCCTTGGAAATATCTATCATGCAGGAAGCAGGAATGAGCTAGAGAGTAAATGTGAAATCAGAGAGGAGGGAAAATAAATAAGGTACAGAAGTGTCCTGAAGACCAAGGGCAGGAGATATGTCGAACAAAAAAGAAGAAGAGGGAGAAGAAAATTCAACATGGCCAAAAGCAGAGACATAAAGGAGAATGACTTGTGGAAACTGGTTTCATTACCATATAGTCATAACCTCAAACCTATTAAGAGAAATACAAAAATACATAAAACAAATACTAACTAATGCCTTTGCCGAATGTAAAAAAAATGTTTTCTCCTGCTGAAATTGAATTAAGGGCAAAATGGAGCATCCAAAGCAAAATGAGGGAGAAAAAAGAAGAAAATAAAGATAGTCAAAATAAAAAAGGGAAAGAGAAGTCGTAGGACTTGTCACCATGTCGGCTAGCTCCTGGGGTGAGAATAGCTCCCTGCCCTTCTGGAATGGCAGCTGTCTACCCTGGAAAATGAGACGATGCCCTGTCTCTTACCTGCCTTGCGAGATTTTCACATAGGTTCAATAAAAAAGTAATATTCTCGAGGCACTTAGAAGAATTTTCTAATTGATTGTGAGCTGGTGCAGTAATGCTTGAGACTAATTTCATTATCTTGGATATAACAAGACAGCTCTATGCACATCCATTGAGAGGTGATTAATGCAACCTCATGAAAGCATGTGTTTGAAGGAGGTGTCGGATGGGCAAAAGACTTAATGACCTAGCTGGGTGTTGCTGCCCCTGGGCACTGCCTGCTAGCACTAGGGTCCTCACAGGTTATTCAAGTGATACATCAGAGTTACAGAGAGGGGGCTTGACAAGCGGACCCAAAACTCCAGCCCCTGCCTGAAGGAAAGTCAGCTCCATTGCCTGCATTCTCAGACATATCAAAACAAGAATGTCAGGCTTTTTTTTTTTTTTTAAGGTATTAGGTGTTAAAAAAAATTACACAGCAGAGAAAAAGAAATGGCCCAAACACCAGACCCCAAGGCATTTGAGGTTTCAGAGTTCCATGCTCTCTAGGAATGGTCCAGTCCCCACTGCTGCCTCTTCCCTTATAGGGGTAAGAGCTGGGACAATTCAATGAGGTTGAGGCCGTAGGGCTCATGGGTCACGCCATCTTGATGGTGTTCACATAGCATTCTCTCTCATGTTTCATCTTCTTTCACATCATCCCCCTATTCCCTCTGGATGTCATCATTTTCCTTTCACTTGTACGAGTCCTTTGACTTCATTAGGTACTGTCTTGTAAGATTATGGTGTGTGTGTGTGTGTGTGTGTGTGTGTGTGTGTGTGTGTGTGTGTGTGTGTTTGATACATATCTGCACACACACGTTACACTGCAGATAAGCATTTAAGTGCAGGCATCTACTCCAAACCTTTTTGTCTTCTAACACTTGTCACAGTGCTATGTTCAGTAAACCTCTTTGGATTTTATTTCCATTTTCATTTCTTTTTGTATCTGTGTAAATCAGCACATACTTTTATAAAGAGATAATATACACACAGAGATGAGCGTTATGATTTACTCAAAGAAAATAACAGAATTAAATTGTTGAATTCTTGAAATTTCTTATACCTCAGCTTGGCACTGGTATATTGTTAATTCATTCAACATCACTGAATACCTATAATCTCCAGGCACTATACACACACACACTCCTGTTCTCTACTAACTCAGTTTTGTAATAGAAATAGTAGTCATAAATAAATAAGTACAGGATAGATTAACATATTATAATAGGAGTGCCAGATAAAGAAGCCAATGGGGTTGTCTTGATAATTAAGCAGTGGTCAGAGAGATAAGAGTCCCAAAGAATGAATAGGAGAACCTTTCTTTGTAGAAAGCCTTCTTTATGTCTGGTAATTCTAACATCACACCTGTACCTCACCTGGATCTTGTGCAGATCTGAGGGTACCACTGAGGTTTGCTTATATCTATAGATGACAGTGAAGTCACCACATATCCCTGGGGATTACGGGGGTGGGAGGATCCCTGGAGTCTCCTTGCATCAGACCCAGACTGGCCCATGGTAAAGAAACGCCTTCATGCAGCTCCAGAGTGGCCTTTCATGTTTATCTGGTGCTGTTGGAGAACATTTTGGCTGGAGGATTTTCCATAAGTATCTGTCCAAATCTCTTGTAGCCATTCAGAA